>NW_004624853.1:1555061-1614850 GCF_000247695.1 Heterocephalus glaber | reverse complement strand
TAGATAAGTGGATGCACATTGAGGTGATACTCTTAAGTGAAATAAATAGGACACACATGTGTAAATACCAAATAGTTTCTCTAGTGTGAGAAACAAAGTCTGAATAAGGACTAAAAAGTATAATAGATAATGTGAAATAGGAAGAAAAGTGGCAAAGTGGAGGGGGACGTGGGAGGGGTAGGAGAAAGGAAAAAAGGGAATGGAATTAATATGAGAAAATGGAAAAATGGAAACAAAGTCTTTATAAATAGGGGGGGGCTGGAGGGGTTGAAGGGAGGGCAGGGGAAGGGGGAAAATAATAACCAAGAGAGTATGTAAAGGTGCAAATTTCCAATGATGAATGTCATTATATTGTACAACTAAAATGTACCAATAAAAGGATATACAAAATAAAGAATCTGCATTTCACAAGATCCTTAGTAAGTCCCTAGGTACACATCCTAGGTCTTGTCCAACTCCAATATCTGTTTGCTCATAAATATAGGCTACTCTGACATGGACATCTGTGACAATGACTGCGATCATGCCTTTTCCTTTTTTTTTTTTTTAAATCTTCATTATGAAATGTATTTTTCCACTCATTGAGAATTATTTGTTTTGTTTTCAAAACATTACTTAATATTTTTCCATTCCATTGCTCTTTTCATGAATTTTGTTATGTCTATGAAAGCTGCTAATTATTACAAAACCTGTACTAAATGTCTACCCATAGTTACCCCCTTCTGTTTTACTTTTAAAAAAAGAGAAAGGCCAAGAATAAAGAGTCTCATTACAGTGTTGTAAATTTTTTCTTTCTTATTTTAAATAAAATCATCAGAGGTTCCTGAAACATGGTGATATAAGCACAGACTGTCACAATTTATACTTGGATTGGAAGAGCAATGAAATTAAAGTAATGCAAAACAGCTGTACTAAAAATTAGCTTTGCGAAGGAGGTGACATTCTCCACATGGTTGATACACTTAAGGAAACTCTGCTTAATTGGAACAGAGTCTTAATGAAAGATTTTCCTAAAAGTAAGACTCAAATCTAGAAATTATTACTTGTGAGCTGATTTATGGAGTAGGGAATGCACTGACACCCTTAGTTTTTTCTCAGTTTTTGAGGACAGTTAGAGCACTTTTCTAAACACTGATGCATGACATGATCTGTGGCCTGCAGAGACCACAAACAGAGGTTCCAAAGATAGAGAAAATTTTGAAGCATCCAGTACTAGCTTCCAGGTCACTTAATGCTGACCCTGGAGTCCAGATATGTCATGAGACCCATTCTGGTGACCCAGATTCTTGGTGTGTGTGTGTGTGTCTTTCCCATGAACAGAGTTTCCATTGGTTTTAAAAGAATTCATCAGCTACTCCTAGGAATGTGATTGAACAGATAGTGCTAGGCACCTCCTTAACATTTAAAATCTACAGAGCTTTAATTTAATTAGTTTCAGAGACATAGTCTTACCATGATCATGTGGGATGAAAGATTTTCTTTTCAAGTTATTGATTAGAACATAGTTGTATACTGAGTTCTTTCTAGAATAGATGCCGTCCCTAACTGCAACCAGACTTACAATACAGCAGGCTCTCAGCAGACTGGGTTCCCAAACATCTCTACTGTGCTGGGACTTGCAGTATTCCCAGATCGTGGTGGTATCCTGGAATGTGCTTGTGCTGGGAAAAGCTGACCTTCCCCCAAGCCAACTATTAAGCATTTACTTGTATACTAAACTCTTCAGGGGCAAAATCTTGCTCTGGAAGGTTATCTTAAAGGCCTTGAATTTCCTTACCTATGGATTCATCAAGTCTGTGCAAATAAGGAATATTTTTAGTTGAAATATTTTAAAGTGTCTTCCTGACAACATTGTAAAATCACTTTAAGTAATGGAAAAGATTAAAGTACCAGTTTTGATAAGATGGATTTACGACAGGGGTCCTTCTTTCTTGTAGGAATGGATATTGCTCAGTGTACTTAGTTTTAAATAGTTTCCCCTAAAATGCCTGAACCTATTAGCTCCAATTTAGCCAGGTTCTAAGCACTGAGGCAGCAAGAATGCTGAGTAGAAACTCACAGTAAGCACAGCACATGTACTGAAAATGACAAAGATGCTTCCACTGTTCAGACTTTTAAATGTTATGATTTGGTTTAAAACACAGTTTATTTGAGACATTGAAGTTCTTAAACTTAGGGGAGAAGGTATATTTTTCTAGGTTTATTTGAATGGTGAGGTAACAGGAATATTTTGGCACTTGTTGAATCGTTTAGTAGAACTGAGTTGCTTCATTGAATATGCTTGTATGTGTGTGCATTGTGTGTGTGTGTGTGTGTGTGTGTGTGTGTGTGTGTGTACATCACTGGCTCTGACTGCCAGTTACTTTGCAAAGCATGCAGAAAAACTTGATTAAAAAATAAAAGAAGCAGCTACTGCTCCAGTACAGGTGGAGCATATAAATTTCACTTTAAAAAGTCCAGAAAAAGGACTGGTATATAGCTCACTGGTGGAGTGTTTAGCTGGCACAATTGAACAAAAATCCAGAGATGGGTTATCAAGGCATATTTCAATCTAGGCCTAGTGATATACAAAATTGTGTCTACCTACAAAGATATTCTCAGAAGTCCTATTTGCAAGGCCTATTGGTGCTAGAACAAAGAGGTTTTGCTAAAAAGTTGAAGACTCTGCCCTTCTCTCTAGTTTCTTCCAGTTGTGTATTATTATTTGCCAGTCATGGGCCCTTGAATCATTGCTTGCTGTTATGGTCCAAATGCAGAAAGTCAACAATGAAGATATTCCCTATGTACTATTATCACAGATGCCTGTCAGAAAAGCTAAATTCATTCCTAGACAATCTTGTTGATAGGCTCCCATTAGTAATTATGCTGTTATTACTCAGTTTATAAAGTTTTCTAGACAATTGAGTTCCCTCATGCTCTAAGTTAGTATGCCTCTTCTGAGACTCTTATATTTTATTAGCTGAGCTACTATTTAAAGTCTACAATGTAAATAGGGTGTAAATAACACAGAATTTATTAGTTAGCACAGTTATTTAAATAATTATTAATACACAAATTCCTTTGTGAGTAGTTAA
The DNA here is from genome assembly GCF_000247695.1 of Heterocephalus glaber. Next base: position 1,611,776 of record NW_004624853.1, on the reverse strand, counting down.
GCATTATTCCTTTATGGGTTAATGTAATTATACCTACAAGAAATTTACATACTTAGTTTATTTTCCTGTCAGTATCAAAGTGTTTTCTATAAATATGTGGAAAACATGACTCAAGTAGACCTAGTGATTATTCCTCTAAAGCCTACATACCTTGCTTTATCCTGACTGGAGAAAAAGCAATGATAATAAAACTTTAATTTGTAAATGGCTTCTATTGCTTCTCTTTTCATTTGTGACCTCTTGCCATCTGCTCTTCTCATATTGGATGCTATTTTTAAAGCATGAAAAAGATCACTTCTTGGCTCAGAACCTTGCAAGAATTTCCTATTGTAATTTTAATATGAACCCTATGTTGCTGGAGTCCTGCCTTTCTTTGACCCACACTCCTGCTTCTTTCCTCTCATTCTCTTTGATATTTTTTTTAAGCCATTTGGCCTCCGGGCCTTTGCACTTGATGTTACCGTGACCTGAAACACTTAGTTTCCCCTCTTCGTTATACAAGTCTAACTGAAGTCACCTGGTCAGAGAAACCTGCCCTCACTACTGTAGGTAAAGTACTCCTACTGAATTACATCTTATACCATTACTCTATTTCACTATTTTGCCTACTTTACCCATTTCCACTCTTTTATGTCTCTTCTTGCTGCTAGAAAATAGTGATTATCCCTTGCCCATGACTATGTCCCTTACCACTATAATGACAGACCAGCACACTCAACAGCCAGGAGGCACAGCAGAACAAGGCATGCTCAGGCAACCTTAGTGGTATTCCATGGCTGAAGCATTGGGAGCTCCAGACTGCAAAGCACCAGCCTTCTTAAAAGAGATAATATTAGCTGGATTGAAGACTGTTTGTAGCAGTTTTCTCAAACCTTTGGTCTTGGGTGTCTTTAACATTCTTAAAACTTCAGAATTATGAAGGGGTTTTTGTTTACTGAATTCTGTTGACTATGGGTATTTCCCACAAATGAAATTAAAACTCAGAAAATTTAAGAATATTAATTCTTATAAAATGGAAAATGTTAAACTTATCATATATTAAATAATGTATGTTTTCAAAAATTATGTTTTGGAAAACCCAAAAACGCACTGAGACTGGTATTGTTGTATGCTCACAAATCTCTTTGATGTCTTATGCACAGGAGACACCTGCATTGTTATGTCTGCTTCTGTATGCACCCTTTCGTGATATCATGTGACTTGTATCCTTTAGAACACTGCTGTTGTCTCGTGAAAGAGAGTTGAAAAAGGAAAACAGCATTTGAGTATTTTGAAAATAGTTTTGGCCTTACAGATCCCCTTATTAGATCAACTTGAGAACTGCAGACCTATGGTTTGAATAAGATATAAATTGCTGCAGTTGGTAACCAGCTGCTATCCACAAGGCCTCCTAGTGTTCAGCGTGCACCTGGCTATTTATGGGAAAAGCTTAGTGAAATGGTGTTCTCAATTTTGTAAATCAGCCTTGTGATACTTTAGGTACATTTGTCCTATGGAAACATTGTTGAGCCCTTGTTCCCTTTCAAGGAACAGCCCCCAACATTGAATTTAGCACCTTTGCTATTTAAGATGACAAGGAGTTAGTCATGCAACAGACCATGGACACTGTGTAACATTGTTTCTTTGAGAAGAGATTCGGTCCTACTTCTTATTCCTGGTACCACAGTTGTAATTATAACTGTTGTAAGGAAACTGGTAGATTTGTATTATTATTTCAGCTCCAAGCTGCAGGCACCATGTCAGAGTGGATACAATACACTCACGATGAAATTTTAATTCCTCTACTCTACTGGCCATTTACCCTGAGAGAGAAGTACTTGCCTTTGAGTTTTGTTTAGTTTGAGCCTCCATTTTCTCCTAATGTTGTTTGGAAGATAAAATTGAAAATGAAAGCAAAGAAAGATCATTCTGATTGGTTCGAAATGAACCAATTAAAGGAGTAACTGGTGTCCTATTTTAAAACTTTTCCACGTGGTTCTAATTCATCACCAGCATTGAGTGATGAAGACTGATCAGACTGTTAGATGCTTTGGCAGAATTCCATGAAGAAAGACACTAATGTAATAGTAGAGTAGAGCCCCCAGAGTAAATGTCACACTTTTGGAGATGAAAACACTTCTTTGGGTAACTACATTGATAGCCCCTCCTCTCCATGTCCATTCGCACCTTTTGTTTCAATTTGTAAAAAAAAAAATCATGCTTTATATTGATAGTTTAAATAAATTGATCTTTATGCAGGGCTTCCTTATCTTTGACTCAGAGTAACGTTGGTCCAGGTTGCCAATGGTCTCTTAGAATACTTATGCAATGTCACAGTAGTTGTGAAGCTACCTAGAAATTATTTGGCCTTACATTATTGGGACTAATGACTTCCAGGGAGCAAGAGATTAGGATCCATGTGCTTGTGTGGATATTACTGTTCTCTGTCTAATGGCTTGTTCATTAACTCATGACTGTGGTCTTAATTGGGGGCTGTTAATACCTAATGATGGTGGTTTTGAGTTTAGCAGTGTGACAAATTGTGTCTGTTTCTATTCCCTGAGGCTAATAGATTTTTGGTTTTTAAAACTCTCATTAAGCAACCTTAGGGAAGACAATTAGAGTCACCATCAGTCTGGGCTCTGAAGAGATGCACTGCTATGGGGCACAGATTTTGGAAATTGAGCTCTAATGTGGAATCTGCCACTTGCTGATGAAGAGGTCTTGGGAAAGTTATTATGATTATCTGAAACCCAGTTTTCACATCTGTAAAATGGGCAAAGCAGTAACAATGCAAGATAGAACTATGACATTTAAGTGACATAATACAAGTAAAAAACAGAATATGCCTCTGAAACCAAAGCTTCAATGTACTTATCATTATTTCTTTTGCTTTTGTTAAACCTATTTACTAAATATAAGCTTGCAATTATTTCTTTGTCATGTAGCAAATTCCCAAAGTAGCATAGGCTCCATCCACTTCTAGTGCTAAGGATAATAAATCAGCACTAATGACTCCATTTACCCTTTAAAATGAAAGGACAATTATTTGGGGGCATTGAGTTAGTTGAGAAGGAGTGTTAGTAATATCTACATGTGAGGCTTTGGGAATGTCAGTCAGTTTTCTATCACTATACCGAATATCTGAGAAAATCAATTTTGAAGAGAAAAGGTTTGTTGTGGCTTACAGTTTTAGAGGTTTCAGTCCATGATCAGTTGACTGTGTTGTTTTGGCCATCAGGGCAGGAGTGAATGGTGAAGTAAAACTGCTCATTTCATGACCAGGAAGTCAAACAGGAGGAAGAAGCTGCGGTTCCACTATATCCCTCAAGGGCAACACCACCAGGGACCTAAATCTTCCACTAAGTCACAGTCTTACAGTTTTCACCACCTTCTCCTAATAGCATTAAACTGAGGCCACCCTTTTAACACACGGGCCTTTGAGGGGACATTTCAGACCCAAACCGTAACAGTGTGTCCGCAGGATTGCTGTTCTCACCTCATACAGAACAGTTGTTTAGCACATTCTCAGCCACAGTCTTCAGTGCCCAGAAAGCACATTTTTAGATTGTGTTCTTACAATGCAAAGCATGCATTATGCTTTATTTCCATTTTTAAAATATCTAAGCATTTCTTAACACTTAAAGAAATCTGTTGTCTTAAATTGTATAGCTCTATAGAGATCTGTCCTTTCTGCTTGAGACAAATGCACCAAAGAGGACTTGGCTTTTGACCTAGTACAAAACACTGTTGTCCTTTGACCCATGAAAATGAAACCTCAGCCTTGACATCTCTTATTTTTAGCAGAACTCAGATCTTTCAGAGACTGTCTGAAAAAGGAAAGGAATACATGCAGATGCTTTTACTGTTCAATAGTCTCTCACCTGCCTGCAATGAATCCTATAATTGTTGGAATGGGAAATGGAATAAAATATGTGTAATTGCAGGAATACTCAGAATTATGTGACTCTGGAGCTACATTTACAGTCACTATTAACCTAAAGAACCACATGACTCCTGTATGGCTGGAAGAATTTAATATAACAGTGCATTCATAGATAGAAATTAGGAGTCTTACAGAGCCAGCAATTAAACATAAAGGGAACCATATTACTAGAGAGCTGTGCTATGAAAACCACTACTTTACAGAACTGGAAAACATCTAGGATTAGCTGCATCCAAACTAAAACTGTACTTATACTTATCTTAAATATTATTTATGTTTTTCCTAGAAGTCTCAGAAGGTTCATCTGTACATAATTTGGTATAGTATGCATTGACTCTGAAAGATGCTCACATTTACCTAGTTGTGACCCAAGAGAGCATAACACATGCAATAATTATTGCCCAGTTTTTGAATAATGTTCAGGTTTGGGGGTAAAGGCTATTTACAAATGAGCCACTTATACATGTGCATTTGTAACTGGATCACCAAAGACTTAACTCAATGGACTAACATATAATGGCATTTTTCCCCTTTCCAATCACATTCAACTATACTCTGTTGAATATTATTTTTCATCCCTTAGCCACATAGGTTGAAGATGTATTAGCTTTCCAGTGACTTTTGAATATTAAAAAGTTTAGGGCCTGCAGGTGTAACTCAGTGGTAGTACACATATTCATTTCCCAGCATCAAAAAAAGATGTTCAGTTTGGGTAGGATGTGGTATGTCAAATAGCGAAAGCAATACTTTGATAACACCTAGAAAAAAGCCAGAAAGGTTACAAAATTCATACATTCAAATGCATCATCAAGCCATGGAAGCAGAAACCAATAGACTAAATTTCCAGAGAAAAGAGGAATTGTCAATGTTGGGATATCAGGAGCAATAATTTTTATCTGGGGCATTTTTTGACTTTGAGAGTGGGCTGAGGAATAGGCCTTGCCTGGGAACAGAGCTGAGAGACAAAGCTGTAAAACTTTCAACAGTTGTACTGGATGAAGTGAGAAATGAAAACATCAGGGCCCTCAAGTAAGTGATGAATCAGGCAAAACTTATAAAAACAGACTGAAGTCTCCCACACTTTCACTATGCTTAGAAAACCAAGAAGGACCAAGAAATGGGCAGGAGAGGACGCGCTCCAGCAACTGCTGCATTGATATGGAAGGTCTCAGTGACCTTTTCTCACCTGGGGCATGCATGGCTCGGCTCTTACAGCTCCAGGTCTGGATAGCAATGCTTTGCTGAACAGAAGGCAGCAGCTGGCAGGCAGAGGACACCTCAATGAGTTTGGTCTGCATGTACAGCTGAATGACAAATTTGGAGACCAAAGGGAACTCAAATTCTTGGCTCGTTTTCCTTTAAAGGGATGTGTCAGATGTTAGGATGTATGGGATTACTGTTACGCCAAAGACTGCAAGAGGCTCCTGCACTGTTTCAGGGCTGAAAACCAAAGACATGCCAAGCTTGTGGCTAAAAGTCTGGGAGCTCCCACCACACATCTTCACTAGGGCTACTCAGAACAAATGCTACAGGCTGAGTATTTGAACAGTAGACATTTATTTCTTTTACAGTTCTGGAGTTGGGAAGTCCAAGATCAAGGTGCTGGCAGGTTTTGGTTCCTCTAAAACCTCTCTCCTTAGTGTGCAGATGGCTGCCCTCTCCCTCTTTGCAGGATCTTTCCACTGTAAGGGGCTTTCCTGGTATTTCTTCTGTTGCATTAGGCATCCACTGTAAGGGCTTTGTTTAACTCCATCACCTCACAAGAAGTTCACCTCCCCATTCAGCCATATTTTGAGACACCAAGAGTGGAGGATGCAACATAATGTTTTGGAAAAATAGAATTCAACCCACAGAACTGAGTCTTGGCAAAATTATAGCCCAACTCTGTCTCAGATGAGTCGCTAACTTGATTGCAGAGGACAGCCCTCCCCACCATATTTGCTTGGCAAAGGAAAGGGTCATCTTTCTGCTGGAAATCATCCTTAGGAGCTTGTGGAGTTGCTTAATGTATTTTTAAAATTGCAAAATAACTTTAATTAAACAAAATGATAAGCCCCATTCTTTGTTTCAGGAATGTTTGTGTACAGATGAATATCTACCATTCTCATCTGTGAGCCATTTCATTCATAAGCATCCTCCTAAAAAAGCATTTTTAAAACTTATGTTAAATGACTTAGGAACATTAAAATAGAGACTATTTGGTATGGTGGAGTGAACTTGAGAATCTGGCATTTCTTTTCTCTCTCACTTTCTGTTTTGGGGGGAGGCAGTTTGAGACAAGGTCTAACTATATAGTTTAGGCTGGAATTGAGCTCACTATGTAGCCCAGGCTGGCCTTGAACTCATGGCAATCCTCCTACCTTAGCCTCCTAAGTGCTGGGGTGATAGATGTGCACCAGCACTTCCAGCTGAGATTCTGTGTTTCTTGGCTCCCATCATACTGTGCTACCATAGGCCCAAAGCAACAGGATAAAATGACCATGGACTGGAATCTCCAAAACTGTAAACCCAAAGAAACCTGTTCTCCTTTTTAGTTACTTTTTTCCATCAGGAATTTTGTCATAGTGAGAAAAAGCTGGCCAACACAGTTAATAACAACTATTTTCAGGTAGAATTTTTTTGTTGTTGTTTTCACTAAAATAGTACTAGGCCTGGTTTGACCCACCCACCTTACTTACCAGGCCTGTTTCCAGGAAAGATCACTAAATACTAACAATTCTTCACCCGAAAGAGAATTAGTAAATACCCACTGTTGATATGTGAAGGAATATTTCTTGGAATTTTTCAAACATTTGGGTCTGAATACTTGCTTCTCCTTTTAGACCAGAAACATGATTTCCATTTTGCCACAGTTTCAGCCTTATGGGCTCCAACACCCAGCCCACATCTTTCATTAGTTTAACTTCTGGGCATGTGAGTTGGCAACACTATTTCTGCAATACTGATGTGTGAGATAGTGAGAAGTTAAACATGTTCGAGAATAAATTTTAAGTGTACCTTCCAGGGATGTTTCATTTAAAATTTTCATATTGCATACGTGGTTTTTCTAAGTTTCCTCTAAGATTCCTTCCATCTCTTAGATTCTGTGGTCTAAATTATTCAGTTTTGCATATGTATTATTTTCTGTATCCTAACCAAAAATTAAAACTTTTCAAAATCACTATCCAAGACTCATGACTAGGTTTTTGACAATGGAAGATTGTTAGCAATTATTATTAAATGTGTTGATTTTTACTATGTTGTCATTATTGCCTGAGGAGATGCTTTATCTTCTTAATCTTTTACTTTCTGAGATTGCCAGTGTTCATAATCGTGGCTGAATCCTGAGTGTTTAATATGTTTGCTGAGGTTAAAATAGTGCATAAAGATTTAATATGAGCATTTTGCCTTATTTCCTCATAACCATAAGACGAATCTAAATTTTCACTTAAAATAAATGGGAAGTCTAAATCATTCTGTCTATTGAGGCAGCCAGATGTAGGGCACAGGAATTTCAGCATCCAAACACAATGGAAGGCTGGGGATTTAGCTCAGTGGTTCCGGTGCCTGTCTTGCAAGTGCAAGGTCCCGAGTTCGATCCCTGGTACCAAAGAAACAAACAAACCCCAAAACAAAACGAAAAAAACAAACACTATGGTAATTTACTCCTTGATCATTGTAGAAGACAGAATCCTAAAATGGACCCTGAAATTGCTGCTCCATGGTGTACATTCCTGCACAATTCTCAGGAAAATATGATGGCATTTACGCCCATAATTTGGTCATGCTATATGGCCCAGTTGACTGTAAGAAATGTAGGTCATGTCTTATAGAAGTTGAGAGTAGAATGGTAGTTACAAGAGGCTGGGGAGAGTAGGTGGGAATGAGGGATGGGGAAGGTTGATCAGGGAGTCCCAAGTTCCAGTTCCAGAGGAGTGTGAAGTTGTGGTGTCCTACTTCATAGAACACTGGTGGTGAACCTATGACACACATGCCACAGCGGGCATGTAGAGGCCTTTCGGTGAAGATGTCATGAATTTTATGAGTTGTTTTTTCTAAACTAAAACCTCAGTATTCAAATTTAATTTCAAAGTTGGCACTTTTTGATGAATAAGTGGGTTTTAGGTTGCAGTTTGGGTACCGGGTCTCTAAAAATTTCATGATCACTGGCATAGAACAACTATGTTCTGTATGTTTCAAAAGATAGAAGGAAGGATTTTGAATGATTTTACCATAAAGAAATGATGAATCCTTGAAGAAATATATTTAAAATGATTAAAACATTATTCAGGGATGGAGTGTATCTCTGGTAGAATGCTTGTTAAGCATCTGCAGGACTCCATGTTGGATCCTTAGAAACACATACACACACACATACACACACACATACAAGTACATAATATGCAATGTGTATGTGTGTTAAAAAATCACATTGTATCTCATTAGTAATATGTACACAGTTGTGTTTTTGTATATTGGTTAAAAATGAATTCAATTTAAATTAAAATTGAAAAAGAAAGACAGATTATCTGAGGAGAGCCTGACCTACTAAGGTAAACTTTTACAGGGGAGTAGATTCTTCCTTAAGACAGAGCTGTGAGGTACAAGAAGGCCACACAAAGAGAATTCTCTACTGGTAGATTTGGAGATGGAAGAGGCCCCTGCCAAAGAGTCGAAGCCTGTGGCTACTAGTAATTTAAAGTGCCCAAGCTGACAGCCACCAAGAAGACGATGACCTCTGCTTTAGAGCTGTAAGAGATTTGATTCTGTTAGCATCCTGAGGGAATGTGGAAGCAGAACTTTTCCTAGTGAAATCTCTGAGTGAAAACACTGGCACCTGGCCCCTTGACTTCAGCCTATGAAAAATCAACCACATCACACCTGGAGTTCCTGACCTACAGAACTGCAGACTAATAAATAGATGTTTCCTTAAGCAGCTAAGGTAGTAGTCATTTGTTATGCAGCAGTAGAAAATGAACATGGCCATTGGAACAGCTCATATTGGTAATGGTCAATGATGGTGACTGACACAGGAAACTCTGCCATCTTCAGAGGATTGGGCTTCTGTACTGATGGCAATTAGAGGAGATGATGGAGAGGACGCCCTATGTCCACATCTAGAAATGCCTACAAACATCACTTATGTGTGCAATTCAGTGGCAGGAGCTAGTTATGGACCTAAACCTGGGTGAAGCAACCTTGGGATATATACTCCTGGTTAAACAGCTTCCTTCCAGAAAACTCATCTCATGAAGGGGAGCTAAAATTTATGTCTCAATCAGAATATAAAGATAGTTCTGTGTCTCATTCCAATTTGAACAGTAAATGTGATGGTGTTATGTATTCTAATTTGAGGTACATAGAGAGAATTACATTCGTATCAGGAAAAAAAGATCTCCTTCAATGTCACATTCATTATCAGAGATATTAGGAGCTTGTGAGACTTGGGCTCAGATCTGATTCTGAGCAGTGATCTGGGCTTGCTCCCTGCCCAGAGGGGATTCCTACAGTGCAAGCAGCACCTTCCCCTCTGCCTTCCTCATAAACCTGTTGGAAGAGGCTGCTCCTCATCTCCCAATATGGAGATGCCCTTGGGTCTCATCCAGCCACTGCCAGCCTGGTCCACAGGTTCATGGTAGTGTGTCCTTCTCCTCCTCTGGTCTGAGTCCCCAACAAAGCCCTTGCAGTACAAGCAGCCCCACTGCCTTATTCTCAGCTACCCAGCAACAAAAACAGGACAATTCTGTCCCTTAGGACAGCAGCACCCATGCTCTTTAAAACATGACTGCGTAGTCTAGGGAGTTTTTTCCCTCCCTGGATTTGAGTGTAAGAGTGCTACATTCATCCATTGTAGAGGTAACTCAAGTAGCTCCTTGCTTGGGAACAATCAAGGTTAGTGAAATCATCTGTAGGGAACTGATGAACGAGTGAGTATAACTCACTAAGTGCTATCTGGCTTTATTCTCAAGGTAAATTTAGTAGGATTTTAAGCTTTTGAGTTTGATGAAGGAATAATTATATGGAGGAATAATTTGCTTTATATGAAATTGTGAGTTCTTCGAGAAGGAATGTATCACATAACCTTCCATGTGATCACTCCTGTGAACCAGACTGCCCTGCCTTATTTGATAGGATACAAGTCAAGATGAAAGGGGCTTTGGTTGCATTGTCTGCAGACATTCTTATGTTCCAGAAAAAGACAGGGAAATGTATGGTGGAAAGAAACAAGGAGAAGGACTGCTGATAAGACCATAAAAGGAAAAATAAATTCCTAAGGAAAGCAGAAATTCTCAGGAGGCCTGGGATTGACAATGAACTGGAATGTTCAGGAAGCTGCCATGACAGCCATTGCTTCATCCCTTTCTCATCAGGAGGCCCCACCTAGATTTGTTCAGAATTTATTACATTGCAGTGAGATATTTCTACCTCATCACCACCTCTTTGCCTCTCTGGCTCCCTCTCTTTTTTGGTCTCTTTCCTTCTTCCTTTTCCCCTTCCTTTCTCCCATGCTTCCCTCCTCATTTCCTCCCTCACTCCCCTTCCTTGTCTCTCACTTCCCCCCTCTTCTCTCTGTGTCCAGTAGGGTTCTAAGGGAAGGAAATGTAATATAGCAACTTCCTGGGTCTATTATTAACCCCGAGTTAAAAAGCTCATGTGAAGACAGAAAGGCCACTGGCATACTGAAGTGAAATCGTTCTCCCCAGTTGAAGTGGGATGATTCCTGGGACTCTGGTCACATGACACACCCATCCCAATGCCATCACTGATTTCTTTTTACCTGAAATAAACTAAATGTGATAAGATCCCAGTTATAAACCTAATAGATAGTCCTCTACAGTAAATGGCCCCAGCCTATTCCCACACACACTTAACTCCAGTCACTTCCTTGAAGCTCACTATAGTGTTGTCAGAATATGTACTCTTTCCTGAACACATTTTAACTTTTACAGCTTTATCACACACTCTTATTATAGAGCAGGCTTCTTGCTTTATCATATCCTTCCTTGCTCCCAACTCCTGCTCAACCTTCAAAACTCAAATTACCACCTCTTCTGTGAAACTTCTACTGAGACTCACAGACTAAATTTATCTTCACTTTAAATGCCCAGAACCATTGCCCATATTTCTGTTTAGCACTTTACTGGATTGTTTTACATTTGTCCAATCCACTGGACTCTGAAGTTTCAAAGAGAAATAAGGGGGCCTCATCCACTGGCACAGAGCCTGTCACAGGGTTTGTGTTCACTGCTAAGAGGGACACACAGTATATAGGGAAAACATCATTGAAGTATAACCTGTGTACCATAATGTTAATGGTGCTAACATAAACAGAAAGATTTTAGAACTGATTTAAATGACATTTCATATGAAAATCTGACTTTATAAAATTTAGAATTGGCTTACGAAAGTTTTATCTTTAAATTCCTCTAAATTGGTAGCTTTACTAATGATTTAAACATGTTTCAATATAGAAAAATGTGACAAACATGTATTTATATTAATTCTATAAAGTGGATTTAAGGGATTTAAGAGGCAAATTCATTTTCTTTGTCTCTTCCTCACTCTTTCCTCTCCCTTTTACACACACAAAACACACATACAGAGAAAATAACAAATCAGTTCATGAACATCTTTAGTTTTTTGGGGGGTTTTTTGGTATAAAACTTTGTGATAGTCTTTTTGTTCTATATTTATTCATATTGATAAGGAATGATAAATATAAATCTGGAAGCTTAATGGGACATGCTAGAAATGTCAATATTATTCTAACTTTGATCAGTATTAATCATATAGTTATATTATAAATCAAGTACTTTATACAATCCCATATATGTTGAGCCTCACCAATTTATGACTTTTTTCACTTTATTTGTAAATTTAAGCATATCCCTTTGGAAAATGTTATTTTGGATGTCAGTTTTGTAAAATAATGTTTACAGGCACACGTGTGTGCTTGCATAAATATGAATATATTTTCACTATATGTAGTTGTTATATAGACACATAGAGCTGAAGAGATCGTATTTCTGTATACCATATATATAGCAAATATATACATGCTATATGGTCCATTTAGCCCACTAGCCTATAGTTTCTTCATCCTTGGAGGGCAGCCAATGGCTCTCAAATAATGAGACTGAACAGTGTGACTCAGCCCAAGGGTGTTAATGCGGCTCCTAACACAGAGGCTCTCAGCCAGTGAGTGCTCTGCTATGCAATTCTGAGTTGAATGTGTTCTATAAATTGTGTTGTTTACTCTGCTGGGATCTCTCCTGGCATTTATTTTGTGCTCTGGTGAACAATTTGAAGCCATAATGACTGACAAATTGTGCAAGGGATAGAGCTGGATCTGTCATAAAGAAACAAAGAATGAACGGTAAGCTGTAAGTTGAAAGGCACGTTTTGCCATGCCTTCTGGCTTTTTTCAAGGAAATGGAAACTATGTTTTAAAAATCAGCAGGCCATTAGGAGCTGGCACAGATCTTTTGACATGTTAGAAGTACTATAAGCATCCCTTCATCTGCAAATAATTGACCCGCTTAGGCACAGGTGATTTGGGGACTTAAAAGATTTGAAGCAAAACATAATTTGCAGAGCTGTACTTCCAAAGAGGTCTTGTTAAAATGACCCCCTAAAATGTTGATCCATGTAGTGCTCTTGGGCTGTTGTTTTCCCTTCCTCCCTGCACCCCCTGCTCTCCAGTCCAACAGGATGTGCTTGCATACTGCCCTGTATTCATTTATCCATCTGATTTAGCTCACCTTGATTTCAGTCAAGGTCATATCATACTAGATTTAGGCTTTAAGTTTTTCCTTTCTTTTGCTACTCTTTCTGAAGTGAGAAAGACACTCATGATTTTTTATTTGGAAGATCTTTTGCTTAAGAGAGCAGTAGACTCAATAGGCATATACTAGATGCAGAAAATCTGGGAGCAAGGAGCACCAACAGTTTGCAAGGGTCCTCTGGTAATTCTCACGTACATCTAGGATTGAGAATCACTGCTGACTGGAAGATACTTGTATTCATCATCCAGGGAGTTGATATTTCACTTAGAATTCCTTTTTGAAAAGTTTCCACAGCTGAGTGTTTTTTTGACACTGTTCTCTGTCCCTAAATGAGACTTACATTTTACATGAATTCAAATGGTACTGTCTGATAATTTGCCCCAGAATTCTCACATGGGAGGGATATCCTATGTGCAAGTTTGGTGTTCATTAAGAGAATATTTATTGAGTACGATGCATAGAATTGCTTTTTCTACACCAGCTCTGTACTTTTCCTTGGATACAGAAGGAAGGATGCTCTTTGAAGAGATTCAAGGTGATTCACCTAATCCCAGGCATCTCTGTATTTGACAAGGAAATGATGCACAAGACTCTTTCAGAAAAACAGGAACTTAAAAATGTATAAAAGGAGAGCTGAGGGTGTAACTTAGAGGTGTAGGGTTTGACAGTCACATGAAAAGCCCTGGTTCAATCCCCAGAATCTGAGGGGAAAAAAAACTGTAAAAGGACAGTTTTATTGTGCTACAGTGGTATTGAGCACAGGTACTTTTGTCAATGATTAACCAACAGAGTTTTAATTAATACCACAAAAAGGAAACTGAAACCCAGCACCTCTGTGAAGCTTCTGCACTAGTTTCTGCTCTGAAGTCACATAGAAAATGTTTATTTTTCTCTACAGGTTCGAACGAGAGTCCTATCTGAACATAATAAGGATTCCCCACCAGAAGTTGGGGTAAGTGTTTCTTCTATTTCCAAAGGAACACATCATTTCTAAGTTAATTGTTTGAATTTTCTGGCCTCCTGTCTGTTAACTGACAAATGAAATTCAGTTAAATGTGCAGGCACTGTCACATATTTGCTGACTTGCATGGAATTTATTCCTGAAAATCATCCTCAAGGAATTTATATTTAGTTCAGCAGGCTGTAGATGAACCTAGATTTTGCCCTGCAGTTAGCTGATGTGCAATTTATAGGCAACATTTCTGGACCAACAGGAAACTAGGGAAATTACGGATGTGGGCTGTACCACAGTAGGAAGAGGGCAGAGAGGCATCCATGGAACTGTGAGGTTTTCTGTCTCCTGCCATTGAAATATTGAACTGCAGGTCAAAAGAGGCCACTACGAATACTTAGTCCAGTGTTGGAAAATCCCACTGAGGCTTTACCGCTGAATGTGACCATTGCATCTCTACCCTTCAGAAATTGGAAAAGCGACCAAACACTAGGTGCTTTCTGCTAGGAAAGGCTGGAAGTAGAGGTGCTGACTACTGAAAAGAATACAGCCCAGCAGGCTCAGTCTCTATAATCTGTGCATTCAAAGAAGAGAAAAACAGCCCTGGGGTTGGGCCAACTGAAATCCTATTTGAAATCCTACAGGCTTTTGACAACCTTCTTCTATTGAGTGTGCACAGCCTGGTATGAGGTTCCACTGATTTGTTTTTAATTGACAGCAGCCTCTTCCAAACCTACCAAAGAAGTGCTCCAAAAGCATGCACCATAGTGCCAGTTCAGTTGAGTGAACCCAGCATCAGTTATCTGAGCATCTGCTGGTGAAGAAGGAGAAGGGAAGTAGAACCTTGTGCCTAATACAGCTTTCAGTTTTTTGGGGGCCAGAATCAGCGACTCCTTGCACTCAAGTGAGACTTTGTGTGTTTTTTTTTCTTTTTTTTCTGCCAATTTCTTCAGCCTGGTATGTTCTATCATTCCCAGCTCTGTGCTCAAACGTCTTGGGCCTCCTGGTAGTTGGTGCAGCATGTCCACCAAATCCTTTCCAGCCTCCTGCTTGCTGCTCAGGGTTCTTTTTCTTGACTCCTTGCCCACTGCTACCACCCAAAGATCTTCCTTCAATGCACTTACTCATCACACCCCATTCACTGCTTTCATAACCCTAAAAGCCCCTTGAAATTTGTTACTACTGATAAAGCTAATGATTATTGTGTCAAGATATGTCATTTGCTTATTAAAGTTTGAGGAGAATGAGCGTGTTTATTTTTTCTTCTTCAACTCCTCATCCCCCCAACTGTTCTTGAACAACCCCCCCCACACTTGAAGATGATTATATACTAATTGTACAAATTTCTCCTTGTTTTTCTCTCACTCAAGTTCTTGGGGAATCCACCCATCCATGTTAAACCTTGAGTCTCTTCTCTGATTTTATTTTCTTTAGTTTCCCACTACAGGCTCTCTCTGTAACTCTAGCTATCTGCTGTGAAGGGAGGAGAATCATCTGAGTCTCACACATGTTCTAGTCCTTCCTCTCTTTGGTCAGCTGCTGTGGCAAAGGGAAAGGAGTGGGGAGGCAGAAGCTCCCCTGTATTTGCTCACAGGAAGGACATAGTTTCCTTTCTGCTGGTTTTGATGTTTCCCTAACACTGCCCATCAGAGTCCTCGTATTGCAGACCAGGAGATGCTGGCTCTCCTCTGGGATGCATGTATGGATATTTCTGGGATCCTTGTCTGATTTTCCCCACTGCCTATTTCTTACAATGGAGGGTGGTTCTGGACCAACTTCTGCCACTGCCTACCTCATCCAATGTTCTCTTGCTGTTGAGACCCCCCTGATTAAACATGTGGCTCCAGGTCAACACTTTCTGTGCTGTGCATGTGACTGACAAGAGGGTCACATGGAAGAAATGCAAACTGCCTCGCAGGTGTTTCCTCTCAGCGTGGCCATCTCTTTCTCTAATCCCAAATGCCACCAGGGACTGGATAGTTCATGATTCTCAAGGAGAGACAATTGCTGCTCCTTGGAGTAGGGAAAGATGATTTTGACACCTCTAACCTTTAGAAGTGATGGTTTTTTAAAAGAACCAAACTCTTTTAGCTTTGGGGACAGAATTGTCTCCTGGGAAGATAAATAATAAAGAGATTGGTCTCATCTCCTATATATTACACTTGGTAAAATCCTGACTTCCTCTCTTCTATCCCTACCTTTATTTTAACTGGATGTTTTGTGGCTACTACTAGTCCAGTTTCTCTAAACTGGCTCCTCCTTAAGCATTGAAAAGTTACTGGCTCAGGCTATTTGAGCTTACAGTGGGGTGTATGTGGTATGTCCTGTCCTCATCTTTGACAGAGATTCAGCCATAATTCCTGAACCCCTCCCCCCAAAAAAAGTCTCAGTTGCCATTCTGTGACACATCTATTTCATCAGTTGGGAAGGTGTTTAGAAACCAGTAAACTGACAAATGGTGGCTTAAAAGTAGTGAGTTGGGTTTTCTCATTTGGGGTAAATTTTGCAGAACTGTAGCTGCTTGAAAATGCTTCAAGCATCCAGATGCTGTCCATTTTCCTAGTCCTCCTCTCTCAGTGTATTTTCCAATCTGGCTCCTACATCAGCATGCATCACATGCTGGTCAGAAGAGTGATAAAGAACAGAAAGCTCAGATCAGGTCACCCTGCTCCTTCAATTATGAAAAACAGTAACTTTCTGGGAAATCTCCCTTGATGTACTGCCCCTTGCGTATCACTGGGAAGAATCAAGTTTTTTTTTTAAAGTGAAAAGAAAGAGATTAAATTTAATTTTAATATATTTTATTTAGCCCAATACATGCAAAACATTATTGTATCAAAATGTAGCCAATACAACAAATAATATTATATTTCACATTTGTTTTTATGCTAAGTAATCTAAATCCAGTTGTAGTTCTCTAGTTTGATAACATCTCAACTTGGAGTAGGCACATTTTTCCATGTTTAGGCTAATACTATTCATTGAATAACATATCCCTGGACAGTAGTTAGAAAACTTTGAGGGGCACCATACAAATTATACTATAAAGGAAAGTTATCTTTGAATAAAGACTGTGATATGAATACGGGTGATGGAGTTTTTGACAGGTTGTGGCAACTCTATAGGGCTTCCCCTCCTCCGGGGATTTAGCTCAGTGGCTCCGATGCCTGCCTCCTCCAATTTCCTTAGTGGTGTTCTGAAAGCCATTGTGGACCTGTGACATGGAGCTATCAAACCCTGGTCTAGATGTCTATAACTTACTCCAAGTTCCCGCAGAGGCTAGCAGAGTAAACTGTTTACTTACATGCTTCCCATAGAGCCCTCAGGGAGTGCAATAGACGCCCTTCTTATTCACCCTTTTTGTATCACTCTCCAGGCAGATGAGTGATGGAAATCATGTATGGAGCTATTTAATGATCAGCCTTGGGGTTTGGGGGCACACCTAGTGATAACTGTTAGTGTTCCACTGTCATGAGCAGGCAAGAAAGATCACAGCCACATATCGTGAAGACAGAGAGCCTGTCAGAGGGAAAAGGAACTACCACCTGTCCTGGAAATGAGGCACAGCATGATGGGGCTAAAAGAATTCTGGGCAGAAAAGCAAGAATCCCTGGTTCTCCTTGCATTTTCACTAGTTCTATGAGGGCATGTAAGCTAGTTACCTCTCATGGACACCTGGTCCTTCCTCTACTAAATAGTAAAACCATAAACTTTCACATCCTGTAAACATTCCAGGGAATTTAATACACATTTGAGCTATGTAGAATAATAGGTAATTTTGCTCAGCAATAATAACTATATGGGTGCTTACCAACTTTGTATTTTTTCATCCTTTATCTAGGATCTCTTTTAATTTATATTTTCCTGAATCTAATTTTCATTTTTGCAAATATATTTTATGTATGCTCTGGAAGCATTTCCCCTTATGTCTTCTTGTTCTTTTTTTTTTTTTTTGATACTGGGGACTGAACTCAGGACCTTGAGCTTATGAGGCGTACAGCGGCACCACTGAGCTAAATCCCTGGCCCTCTTCTTGTTTTTGTTTTTTTTTTTTAATATTCTGTCTTTTCTGGAATGTTTAAGGTGGATGAAGATACTTCTAAGGCATCTGAGCTCTCCTTTGGGTGTATTATCTTAATCACTGTGCAAACTAATATTTATGGTGTCCTTCCTATTTTGCTGTCAGTGAACTAAGTGTTTTTCCTGGGCTACTTTAATTCTCAAAACAACAATTATGAGAATGATCCAGATATTATGCAATTTTAAAAGGGAAACCTAAGGCCCACATAGTAGAATAATTAGTCCAAAAGTACTTATGTCACAAGGAAATGACAAGGAAACAAAACCTGATGATTGCTATCAGTGGGTAATGAGCCTGTGGCTCAGCAGAGTAATTTAATTATCCATATTTCCACTTTTGGACAGAATAACTAATTTAGAACCACACTTCAGACTTTCCAGTTCCAACTTGAATAAGTCCTTATTTTTTTGTTGTCTTTTCCCCCTGATAGTAACATCACCAAAGTGATATGGAAAATACCATCCCTCGAATTACTTTTCAAATATTAAAAATTTTGAACAAGTTTTCTTAAATTCTATGATTACGATCACAGTGACAGCAAAGACAACATAGCTTTCTATTGTTACTCTTTTACATTAGTGTTATGTGCCATTTTCCCCAAAATAGATATCTGGATCTCAGAAATAAGACTGATTTCTTTCTAATTCATTCTCTTACAGTGTGTCCAGTGAGTATTCACCTAGATGGATCATTTTTGTTTTAGTACTCAAGGTGGGAAGGGCCCTGGCTTTATATTTAGATTGGGATAAAGCAAACAAATACAAACCTACTGGAAAGTAAATGTGTAGGAAGTTCCATTTTGGGGTGTTGCACCATGGGGATATTTTTAACAGCTTTAACCCCACACAGAATCCCAAGGTGCAATTAGAATGAATAATATAGCATTTGTACATATATAACACTTCCCTGATGTGAAAAGTTTCCATAATGTAATACTATGATGACGTTACCAAAGTCGTTTGTTCAACAGATTGTATTATTTCTGAAAGTTATGATACTATCCTGCGAGACCAAGCATTTGGCTGACCATTGTGGTAGAAAATCTTGACTTGTGGTCGCTGTTCTTGGCACACAGCAGGCACTCAGAGTGAAGCCACAGACTCAGTACTCAGCCCCTCTGTTCCAGACACTGGCTTGGCTAGGAAATGGATAAGCCATTCTTCCCCAGGAGCTCCTGGTCTGGTGGGCAGGAGGAGCATTCAGTGTCTTGTGGTCATCAGTTGTACTTGCAGCTGTGCCTTATGGTGTGTCTGTAGCTTATGTCTAAAAATAGCCATTCCACCTGTCTCCAGTTGCTGCATTCCACTCTGGGGTGTTTGCTGCTTTGATTGTTGAAAAGACTGCAATAATGTCCGGACATGTGCAGTTTACTTTATTAATTCTAAAGTCAGCCATACCTACAGAATCTCCAAAGGCAAACAGGAAAGAATTTAAAATTTAGGAGGGCATTGTGACATAAATTTGTGATCTGTTGAGATTTTTTTTGAGTGTGATTAATATGTGAAAAGCAGAAATTTCAATTAAAAGTACTGATGTCAGTGAGCGAAAGTGAGATGTACATCGACTTAAAATACAAAGTGCTGAAATGAAATTTACTACAATATTATGTAGTCTGCACACTATGAAATTGTTTTGCTTTCTCCCACTTTGTGAATTACCGTAGTGTATAAATAACTGCAAAATAAGCATTTTTCCTAATGTGTAATAAGATAACTTGCTTACAGCTGTATCTATGTCATTCATACATTATCAATAAACACTGAAAATATTTTCACATGCCTACTGTGTGCCTCACAGAGAGTTTATGGAAAATAAATAATGCTCCTTCTGGAGCTTCTTATCTCAGTTACTTACGGGGGTAAAACAACCACTGAATACACCAAATTGCCAACAGAGAACAATACAACAGGATAGGAAGTAGCGGCTAGCACAGTGTGGGTGTGGAGAAAGGTGCCTCTTTGGGTGACGTGTTCTAGAAAGTGCCTCTGATGTGGTAACGCAAGTGCTTTAGTTAGTGGGATCTCTACCAGGAGCTCTGCTACTTGATGAAAAGTCAGCACAGTTCTGCATATTTTGTTGATTCAGCCCCTTAATTTGCTTCTCTGCCTGCTTCACTCTCCTTGTACCACTCCCCAAATCTACTTTCATCAGTATTTTCTCCATCTGATAATATATCCAATTTAATTGATTGGGTTTATCATTAATAAAGCTAGATATCCCCAATGTCAGATCCAAGTTGTAGTTTCAAATGTTTGTCTTTAAACCCTTTGATGCAGCTCTTCTAGAGTTTTGACAAGAGGTAAGAGGTTCTGACTTAAAGATTTTTTTCATAGCCATGCTCAACTGAAGTTCAATGTCCACATCCCTTTTCATATATGGAATAAATTCCTATTTTCTTCTGAAAGTATCCAGTAGGCCTCAGACCCTTTAAATCCAGCTTCTCATTCCATTGTAGTCCAGCAGCAGACCTGTGATGGAAGAATGTTCTGGAAGAGATAGCCGTGACCTTTGGGAGAGTGTTATGTGATGTTAGGAAGCAATGATACCAGTAATAATACGGGTTGGTGCTTGTTTACTCCTGGCCCTGATGAAAGAATGAGAAATGCTCCGTTACTTATACCTTACTATTATGACTTTTAAATCAGAAATACCCAGAGACATTGAAAAGATGGAAGATCTTTATTCTGAGAGAGACTAAAACTTAGGGTTCTTCACATAGAGTCAAGTAGAGTACAAGGCAAATATTCATAGGTAAGTTTAAAAAGCAATTTTAGAAAATGTAACTGAAAAAATCCCATTTTTGTGTGTATATTGGAATGAAATTGCCTCATGCTAGTAAAGAAATAACAAAGGAAGCAAATGTTTTTAAATGTTTCTGTGATAGGGGAGAAATATAGCATTTCTATTTATAGCTTGTACAGAGTCTCACATAAAAATAGCTCCAAGAAACAGATTTGCTCATATCTGGAGTACAGTCATTGCTGTCAGTGATTTGAGGAAGTCTAATAAGAACGGCCACATTGGTAAATATTGAATGTTTATCATCTTTTCTTTTATCCTAGTTCTTATAGGGAGAAAAATCATAGGTAGTAGAAAGTTCTGGCTGCTGTATTTCACATCTTGTTATTTTCCAGGCTATTGTTTTCTTTGCGTTTAATGACAGTGATGCATTTTCACCCCTCAACCTCACCTTGTGAGGTGGATATATTATTACTGATGGTTGTATTTCTGTCAGTGAAATATTTGTCAGGCTAATAGGATCAATATTTTATTCTTCTAAAGACTGATATTGTGTAATTGGTGCTACAGGAGAAATATTAAGAACCCTGGGAGTTAATGAAAACCTTTTTTTTTTCTTATTTTCAGCGAAGCTTCTTGGGGTATGCAAGTTTTAAAGTAGGGGAACTACTGAAGTCCAAGGAGCAGCTGTTGTCCTTGAGTCTGAGGTGGGTTTATCTGCAGAACACTATTAAAGTTGGAAACTTGTGATATATGTTGATGACTGGCTTCATTTCTAAGTCACAGTTCTTGCATATGTTGGATGTCAACTTTTGAATGGCTGTATTTCCACTGCAACAAGTTATAGTATTAGAAACGGCAATTATTCAAGTTCATGTTTCAGGTTGTGAAATGTCATCCCATCTTGTTGCAAAATGATATTACACTGTCATTATAGTGATGAAATTCTTTGAAAGAAAAATATAAATTATCATGTTATTAAGTAAATTTTCAAAATGTTCTTTTAAAAATCAAGTAAGTTTTTAGGTTTGATATATATCTGTTACAGGCAACATTATAGCTTTATAATAGTAGAGAATGAGCTGAATTTTAAAGCTCTTTTGTTGCCATGCTGTTAAACATAAAATACTAATATGTGAAATCTGACTCTTTGGGACAGTGGATTATAATTAATTTTGAGTATGAGAACAGTTTGTTTGATATTGAACTTGACAAAAACAATCTTTAGGAATTTGCAGAGAATCTTAATACTAACAAGAATATTAAATAGATTGAATATTTCTTTTAAAATTTACAATAAATTTTAAAATAATAGTCTATTGTTTATAGCCGCATAACTTGTATAATTCTATACACTTAGGAAATACTGCCCTACAATATTTGCCTAGTAGGGATGGCTACAAACATTTTATAAAATATGATCAAGCATGAGAATATTTTATTTTAATATAACACAAAGTCTATTTTCAGGAACCAGATAATGTCTTAAGTTTGCTTGTCCCTCCTTTCCCCAAGGATTTATTTCCGACCTACAATTTATTTGATCCATTGTGCTACCCATTTTCTGGCTTTTTCCCCTTCTTTTATACTTACAGCTCTTCATTTTGAGTTGATAGTATAATATTTAAAGTAAATCATACTCTAAGCAGAAAAATAAGCATTCATGTGTTCTAATAAGGCTTCCTTTAGGTTGTGTCTTGAACATCTGTTGGTGGTATATTTTGTTTGGGATGACACACAAAATTTTTTGTAGTTTTGTGATCTATTCCCCAGTACTTTTTCTTGCTTTCTTATCTTCAGTGTGAAGTATAAAATAATCCATTAAAAAGGTTAGCTGTCAATGTAACGGATACCCCACCAGATATCATCCTAGCACAAATGTGGGGACTGGCCCTTATGCCCGCAGTTTCTAATTTAAAACAAAACAAAACAATCTTGCATGAACTCAAAACAACTAGCTGTCTACATGTTTTCTAGATCACATTTCTTTTTCTTGCTCATTCACAGTCTTAACAGCATAGTACATGATAGTGCACCATTGTGACACTGGTCTGAAACAAGAATTAGGATACCAGAAATTGTTAGTGAAATGAAAATTAGTAAACACCTACAATATTTTAGAAAAGAGATGACAACAGAAATGCCAAGGTTAGACTTCCATTCTTGAAAGAAAAAATGAGTATAAAACCTGCAGATTTAGATGAAAGCAAGACACGTTTCCACTTTACATGTAAATACCTCAGTTCCTAGTCTTTTGGTCTTCACTGTGTAAAAGGAAAACAAATTCAACAACAAAGCATTGAGTTTTCTAAAAAAATGTTAATTTTAGCAAAACAGTTTTGAAATGGCTAGAATATTTCAGTTTTCTTTTTTTTGTCCTTTGACAAATTTGTGGACCCAAACAGATTATAAATTTATCATAACCATTTATTTCTGGTGCAGTTTACCTTCTTTCCACTGACTATTTCTTAGACACTGAGTTGAAAACATGCTGGATCAGGGGCAAGAAACATTTTTTATTTTTAGATATTCCTTTGTGCTGATTGTTTCTGTATTTTATTCCTTTTATACACCAATCAGTATTTTTAATAAAATAGAAATACACAGATTCACAGAAAAAAAGGCAAGCTTTAGGTACCATTCTGGGAACTTAAAGTTGTGTGTCACTTTCCCAAATAGGACAGCTTGGCTGTTAAGACTTTAGAACATCATAATGTTATCTCATGATTTAATAACAGAATGGAAAACTCAGATCTGGGACTGGATTCATACTAGCTGTCAGGGGAAATCACTTTGTTCTTAAAGTATTCAAACAAGCATAAAGGCAAACAACAATAGAAGCAATGAAAAAAGTGAAAATTCTGTCCTCCTCTTAGAGGGATGAAACAGTTGTAAGTGTTTTACCCCTGTCTAGACTCTGTTGCATGCCTATCACAGTATGCATTTCATTCAGTGCTCCTTCCTTCAACAAACATACTAAGAATTTTTCATATGCTAACAACGCTGACGGGTCCTTCAGAAAATTAAAAAAATGGCAGCAGGAGTAATATTTTGCAATTAATGTTATTAATAGCATGTTTCATGAACAGTCTCATTATTTATGGACTATCTACCACCATGCAGGGACTCTGTTGGGTACTTTTAAAGCATTAACTTATTTTATCCATGTACCTTTACCATCCCTTTTTATAACAATTCGTATACAGTCCTACAGTTGATGATTGTACAAGTGGGAATGAAATACAGTTAAGTCTGAGTTCAAAACTTTTTGTTTTTATTTTACTGCCTCATGGGAAGTTTCCAATTTAATAAATCTTTACATTCTTCTACGTTTTAAATTCCATCATTTGTACTGTATAGGGGCTTCAGTTTCTTAATGCTTTATCTTAAAATTCAATTTCATGTGCTTGCAATATAGTAGAGGTACAATATTTATTGGTTGGAATTTTGATTCAAGAGAACTTCCTTATATTTGTATAGATGTTATATGTAAATCTAGTACCAAGAATGTATTTCTGAGCAGAATCCATCTGAATTTATGATTATAATGCTAAGCATTAGAGCACATCTGAGGCAGTTGACTTTCAGAGCGATAGTGAATGATACTGTAATCTTCTTGAAAAGCTGAACACCTTGCTTAAAATTCACATACATTTCAGTATAGGCCCCTTCACTCTGAACCTGTACCTTGCCATAGAAATGTTCAGGTAATCTATTTTTAATTTTTTTATTAGTACATGTTTGTAGTGCATAATGATTACATTCATTATGGGGAATTACCACATATATACATGTCCCGTTAAGTCCTTTTATCTCCTTCTGCCTCTCCTCCCCATCTCTTGGAATTTGTTTATTTATTTATTTATATATGAACATGTTTGTAGTATATGATGATCATGTTCCTTGTAGGAACTTGGTATATGTACACAACACGTCACAATTCTCCTTTTTAAAAAAATTTCATTTCCCTTAGTAGTTCCCTTCCCATATGCTAAGGATCTATTTTGCTATATCCTATTGTCTATCTTTATAATTTGGATTTCTCATATAAATGAAACCATGTGCAATCTTTTTTTTTGGTACCGGGGATCCAACACGGGACCTTGCACTTGTGAGGCAGGCGGCGGCACCACTGAGCTAAATAGGTGGCCAACCGTGTGTAATCTTAACAAGTACTTTTTCATTTCTTCTGTGACCTCTACATCTTACACTGCCCCCCCCAGTTAAGCAATATTTGTAACAATTTTTCAGGGTGGATATAATAAAAGATTTTTCAAAATTCAGTTGTGTAAATATTTATTCACTACAAAGAGAATGTATCTTTTTATTTATTACTTCTTTATTAATAGTGGTTTTGCCAAACAAACAAGACTGATGACCCTAAATGGATTACAGTGTTAGATTTTATAACATACATAAGTATAGGATAGATTAGGAAAGAAAAAAACAATCAACTTCTAATGTTTTTAAATTTTCCCTATTTTATGTAGCTGTTATATGTATGCAGTGAATGCATATAGGTGTGTATAAATGCATATTAAAGAATATATGGACAGATATATATTTGTATATATATTATTTTAAGATTATTTTTATTTCTCATAAACCATGAATACTAATTTTTGTTATCAAATATATGAGCTTAGAATAGGTAAGATCAAAATTTTGAGGCTTTAAAGTTATTTTTGATGTTTTACTTAATTTAATTGTAAACAAACACACATGCAAGTTCAAGTTTGTTGTTTCTTAAAATAACAGCAAAAAATGAAAACAAAACCCACCTATTTTTTAATGGAATCTCCTGGTCTTGTTCTTAACTTGAACAATAGGGATAAGGAGAGGCCCTATAGGCTTCTACGTAAAAGTTCTCAGGGTGAAAAAGGATGAAGCTGTCAGAAGTGTCTCACAGGTAGGGAGGCCAGGGATGTTTCATTGGCCACAGGGCAATGGATCACAAGAAGTTTGTTCTTGAAATCCTGTAAGGGGGTCTGGATCCCCATGGTGACTGAGAAAAATCTAGCCGTGGGTTAACAATAGGGTTTTAAATGATGAAATTTTTTCGAATGAAATTAAATTTTCTGTCACTGCTCTTTTGTGGCCCAGAAATAAAGATCAGGTAGCTTGTCTTACATTAAGCATAAGATTCATTCTTTAAAGTATGTGTAGGGTGAGTGTTTCTATAATGACATCTTCCCTTATCAATATCTATTTGAATTTCAGAGGTGATTTAAAAATTCATATTAAGCCATATTAATAGCCATGCATATTTTATTTACTTTCCCTTCTCTTTTACTGGCTTCTAGCTAGCATTTTTTTCAAGGATCATGCACTAGGATTTTGACAGATAATTCTGCTGGTCTTCATAATACTAAGAGTAATGTATGTCTAAAACATTTTCTTTATTAGATGTGGTCAGTCAAAATTAATTTGCAGCCAACAACCCCTCTTTGAGAGAGAGTAGAATATTTGTCATTAATTATAAAACAAAATAGCATTATATTTCATTGACTGAATCCATAGGAAGGTAGAGGATGAGGGTGGCATATAAATAGCTCTCTTAATTGATGCTTTTGCATAAAAAATTAAAAATTGATATCCAAATCCCCAAAAGCAATGAACTAGAATGCTTCAGTTTTCTCTTTGGAAGTGAGCTAGCAGGAGAATGGGAAAGTCAATAGCAAATGCCCACTCAGGAGTGATCTAGAGGCAATGCCTGGGAGAGGGCCTTAGAGCCCTGAGATCCCTGAGCCCTTCCTCCACTGTACTCTGGGCATGACTCCAGGGACAATGACAGGCAGCTCCTGCAGGGCTGGTCTCACCCTGACTCACATTTTGTTGCCATGGAAGGAGAGCGACGATACTCCCTTTGAGGTTTATAATGTATTTAACACTTCAGATATCTTATTTAATTGTCTAATAACTCCATGTTCTAGTGGACAAAAAGTTAGCATTTTCCCTGTTTCACTAGTTAGCAAACGGGAGCCCGGCCCATCAACTTCCTAGCATTACACCCATCGGATGGCATGGAGAATAGAGGTTGCTGTCCTGATAGCAGCGATTCCTCAGAAATGATATGTTTTCTTTAGTAGCTTGCATTAAATTATTCTAGAGACCTGAAGCGATCTTGAAACTGGCATTTCAACTTCTTAAAATCTTGTACGAAGAGCTCAAACTCAGGGTTTTCTGCCCATCTTTGGGTAGATCTAGTGTTATATAAGTATCCCTGCCTGTATTATCCAAAATTTCATCTCCTTGCCATGGGCCCAGCTCTTCTTCATGAAGTTACATACAACAAATTTCCCTTTTCCTGTGACACATTGGAAAATCCTGCTTTTGTACAACTTAAAATTTTCTCATCTTTTTACTGAAGCAGGAAAGTGAGGCAGTAGAAAGGATTTTCATGCCAGATTTGGGCTCAGGTCCTAGCTCTGTCACCACCTGTATCACTCCAGGCATGCTGTTTATTCTCTCTTACATCTGCTAATGGAAGTAGTAATGACTTCTCTCCCAGAGTGGTTCTGGGCAATTAATAAATGCAATGAGGTTACAACCACTGCATTGCATTAGAGAAAAACACTATAAATATTGTTTCTCTTGTTTCTCACATTAAATTGACTAGTTTCCTCAATCATCCCTTAATCTTTTCCTTAGTTGCTTATTTAGTGTGTTAAAAAATGCTTTCTTATTTAAAATCTGACAGCCATGGTTCTCTAAACTTGGCCAGTGGTAGAGAGATCAATTTAACCTTGGATCCAGACAAAACAGTTCTATTATCCAAGGAATAGATTCTTACCTGAAAACTAAATTCTTGTTTAGTCCTTCTGACATCATACTTGGCGCATATGAGGGGGCAGATCCCAGCGGGTGGCAGATGGAGAGAAGTTCCTTTGATGGTAGTGGCAACAGATATATAGAATTGGGGGAAAATTTTGCTTTGACTAAAAACTTGAGCAATATAGTATTGAAATCAGGCCAAAAATTCATAAATGTAATACAGGGTGTCATTTGCTCTTCGAATTTATTGATGCATATTATTACTGAATATACCAAAAAACTGTCCACAGGTGCAAATTCAAGTGACATTTTTCTGGGCTAGACTGTGGAAATGAAGGTAGACGTCATACACAGAAACAGGGTTTTGCTTATGAAACTGATTATGTTCTTTTAAGCAACCATGTCAGAAGCCTTTATGGACACAAATGCTTAAAATTATCATAAAGTTCTTCCTTGAATCCTGTAATATCAGTTAAAGTTTCACTAATTTAATGTAAAATTGAAGGAAATGCAAAGCATACAAAAGCGAGATTAAGACAGGAAAGAAATAGGAAGAATATGTGATTTAGAGACATACTGATGCCCAAATCCTGGCTCTTCTATAATCTAGCAGGGTGGCTGATTGCCCTAAGACTCAGTTTTGTTATCTGGGAAATGGGGATGATAGTGGTGTCCATCTCCCAGGGTTTGTGATAAGGTTCACATGAGTTACTAGTGTGAAATTCTTACAGTGGTGCTTGACATGTAGCAAATGCTTAATAAATATTAGTTATTATTTTTATTTATTGTCTTTAATCTCAGTCTTATTTTTAGGAGAGAATTAGACATATTGTACACAGACTATCTGAAATAGTACCTGGTACAAATCACATACTCATCATACATTCATTACTCAAATTATTATTAATATTATTAGCTTCCATTCTGTTGGACTTGGCTTGCATGTATAACTTAGACTCTGCAGTGACATATTCTGCATTTTTCTTTATGTTCTTGACATATTCTTATGAAGCTGTAGGCATGAGCATGGAAACCAATTAGCAGCTTCTTAATTTTCATTATTTAAAAGATGTTGGTTTGTCAGATTTTAAATTTGTCTAGAGTTCTCAGTCACCGAGAGGACAACACAGTGTACACTACAGGAGCTCCTCGATTTGTATAGAAAGCCTAAAATAGTTCCTCTTTGAAGGTGCAAGTCATATAAAGTCAATATCTGTACACAAAGACCTACCTGCTTAAGAAGTTTGAGACCTAATTTAGCTTTAAAGATGATTTGCAGGAATGATTAGCCTGAAAGGAATTATATTTGACCTGAAACTTTTTTATTAGATTTCCCCATATCTATCAAAGTCACTTTAAATGTTACCTCTGTATTTCTACTGCTCTGGACACATTTATATTAGCTCTTTCCAAATAGTGTTTCTTGTTATACCAGTATCTTCTTGGTTATTAATATATGTTCTTTAAATAAAAGAATTCTGTGGTCCACTATATTTAAAAATCCTCTATTTTTGAAAAACAAACAAACAAAGTATGTTTTCTCACTGTCAGGTTTTTCAGAGCCTTTGTTAGCCCTTAAGGCTCTTTGGCCTTCTTGGAGAACACATCACCTTGTCACCTACAGCCTTTCTTAAATTGAGTTCAAGATGCTTTCTTCACAAAACACCTATTAAAAGATTATTAGACACTATGTCCTAAAATACACAGTTACATAGTTCAGAAAATCCTGATTTAAAACAGCAGTAATAATACAATATTTTCCAGAGAATTAGATTAGTTACTGTCCATATGGATTTTCCCACCACATCCCATAACACACACTTCTATAGGCAGGCGCGTGGGAAACTCTCATGCCCACACTCCTACGTCTGATCTCTCACACATTGTGTTCCTTGCCCTACACCTTATTGACAGCTCTGTGAAATTTTGCATTCATGCCCATGGCCTTTATAGATGCCAATTTGTAAAATTTATATAAACTTTATGGACAAAAAAAGAGCTATAAAATACATAATTTCTCTAGTTTTGTTTTTCATAGGCAGATTCTTTTAAGATTTGACAAATGAACACACATGTATTTTCACAGTCATTTAATATTTTAACTCTTCCACACTGAACCTTTCCCTTCTGAGAATTCTTCCATTTAGTACTTTTCCTTTATTGGTTAAATTAAGAACTATGAGATGCTATAAATCTCAGCATCATTTTCAGCTTTTCCTTTCTTAAATTATCTGGTTGTGCTTTTTTTTTCCTTTTTGAAACTTTGAATGCTGTCTTCCTTTTCCCTGCAGGAACCTCCCTTCCACAATGAGCACGGACCTGAACACATGTACACAAAGCCTTTAGCGGAGATACAGAAAGTTCCCCATCTGCAGCCAGACATATGACTGCTTTTTCACTCTCATCTTTAGCACACACTTTACCCTTGACACTGCTTACAACTTCCTTGCATTTATAGTTGCTGATGGCTATTGAACACATTCTAAGTGTGAACTCCAGAGTTTCTTATATTTCTCTGGAATCTCCTTGTCTTATATTCATGCTCTTTCAGCTCAATTTTAGCTTCAGCAACAAGAGAGCACAGTAATATTTGCATGTGCAGACAGTGCACCTTCCTTTCTTCCCTACTCTGATGTCCATTTTTCCTGCCATTTTTGGGTATCTCTTACTCAGGAATATGTCTTATCCATCTTGAAGACCATCTGCAAATTTACTCTTACTGGAAATCAAGAGAATTATTTTGTCACACATTGGGGAAAAGGTCTAGCCAGCATCCCTCTTCATGGCTTAGCATTGGTGGCTCAATTTCCTGTCATCAAATGACTTCTTATAAGACTTTTTGAGTAGAAACTAGAAGAAGCCAGCTACAGTCCTCAGTTCTGCTCCACCTAACATGATTTATTGATCATAAGAACTGTATTTCCAATGAGTGTTTCTTTTGCTTTTCCTTGTATAAGTTGTTAGTTCTTTAATGTGTAGATGTGAGAGACACTGGACATACTATCCAAAGAGCATTTTGAAAGTCACCTGCCCCTTGACAATGAATTCCCTCCGACTGTGTCCTAGTGAAGGCATCCCTACTTTAATTCATTAATGGAATTCACTGATGTCTGTTGTTCTGAGACATCTCATCTCTGTCTCATGTGGAACTGGTGTGGCAGTGACAGATGGTCTACAGTGAGGTATCACTAAGCCCTGAGCTATACTTTATGTTTTACTTTGAGACAGAGTCTCCCTGTGTCTCTAAGTTGTCCAGCCTGGGTTCAAAGTTGGATCCTTCTCCTCAGCCTCCCAGAATACTGGGATTATAGGTGTGTACCACCACATTCCCAAAGATAAATGATTGTGTCAGAGAAAGAAGAATAATAGTATTTATGGAAGATAAGGAATACTATAAAATACATAAAATATGTTAAATGAGAATTTTGGAAAGCATAGGAGATTAAGAGAAAAAGACAAAAATATGCAGAATAAGAGAGAAGAAACAGTCGACACGTGCATTTTGTTTCGTGTAAATGCAGTCAACACTGATACACGCAGATTGCTCTTCTCAGGGCTGTGCAGCCAAAGCAGATGGTTGCTTTGGGTCCAGCCAACAGTTTGATGGGTGATTCACTCGGTTCCCTGATCAATATTCTTGAGTTTATTAGAATGGGATAGAAAACATTAGATAATTAGGGATTCTTTTTATAACATTGTGTTGCACTGATGATCTTGTACCTTATATCGGTTTCAAGACCTTCCACAGAGCAGATTTAAAATTAACTAAAATCATGAATGCAGGTTTAATTTGACCTGACCTATGTGCTATTGGGCCTGTGTTACTTGACACCAGAAAATCAAATGACCAGACTTTCTTGTCCAAATGCTACTTTTTGCTAATGTAGATATGTGTAAATTTGGAAGTAAACAAACACACATCCCTTTAGAACCTAATACAAAATATTATCAGTAAAAGACCACAGAAGACCAGAAGCCATAACTTCAATTTTTTTATGTGGTTTAATCTTTTCCAATATTTCCCTGTTGCAGTCTTTCTCAGTGAGAGTAGGTTTAAAAGTTTCAATCCTAAACATACCAATGGCATTTGGTAGGGATTATTTTTCTCTTATCTGGAGTCAAATTGAGATTTATAGGGACTCACACAGCAAACAAAGGAGATAATCTCTGAGGCTTCTTGGTTTGCTTGTTTGTTGGGCACACAGCCAACTAACACTAAATTTCTTGGTTATTGGGACTTGCCTCTAGTCCTGGCAAAAATGGAATATATCTGCACTCAATGCCATGGCCTTCAACACAGTGCAAGGATGGGGCTGAGATGGTAACACAGAAGGAAGTTAGAGCCCAGTTACTGATGCCAGGAGTTAATCATATTGTTTATATTTCCAGTCTGTCTACTGATCAAGATAATACCAACAAGATGAGCATACATTATAGCTACACTTAAAGAAAACCATCCCCTTGTTCTTTAATATCATAAAGAAACAAGTTTACCTCTACTCTCTTTCACACCATCTTTCCTGGAGGAAATATACCGTGTAGGTGATGTTATCTTTCCTGTCAGCTTCATTTGAAAAATATGCTGACACAACATAAGGTATAGGAAGGCTTCAGGGACAGAAAAATTGTAAAAGAACACATAGAACTGGTTTTATAATATTTATTATGAAATTGCATTAGTTTTTCCGAAATTGCCTTTGTGACATGTTTAAATTATTTAACTCCAGAAGTGCTAGTCATGGCTATAAAATGATGCAGCAGAATTTTATTTGAAATTGAAGGCTAAGGTGAATAAAAGATAGGAATATATGTGTTTTGTGGAGAAACATCCCTTTTTCCACAGCTTACAGGGCCATTTTCAAAAAGAGCTTTACAAACTTTTCTCTATTCCTTCTCTATGGAGAGATGGAATAAAAATGGATGGCTAATGAGTTTCTATGTTGTAAGGAAGGTTTCCTTCTGGAATGAATTTTAAGAGGCAGTAGAGAGGCTAAGAGTAGAGAACAAACAACGTTTTTTAACAGCACAGGGATACTCATTCCGGGAAAAGGTTCCCCTTTTATTTTTGAATCATACACATCCATAATCAGTGCATAAAGCTGACTCATGAGGTTCCACTGCTGACAGCAGCACTCCACGTAGATTCCCTATGATGTCAGCTGTGGCAAGGCTAAGCCACACCATTCCTAAAGGCAGTGGTCCACATTCTGCCATTTACTAGACATGTGACTTTAGCATGTAGACTTTTGTGCTCTGGTTTTCTCATCTCTAAAATGAGGGATTCAAATTAGATGATCTCCAAGTTCCTAGTGCTGGTTGCCTGAGGATTGTCTCCATCTCTTTTGGGGATTGGGTGGAATATCAGAAGTATTCGAGAAACCTGATGAGTACTTACACTGGGACATATTTTCAATCCTGCTTAGATAACCTCTGTGTTCCTGGAAATTAGCCTTTGCAGGATTAGGTTTAAAGAAATCTCTAGAAACAAGGATACTGATTGATGTTCCCAAGGCAACTCCCAAGCATCTATAATTGGGAATGAAAGTAGCATAAAACTCGTAAGGTTGATTTGAGATTTTCTCTAAAGAAGTACAGGTGCAATGCAATTGGTACAGTTCCTGACACATAGATCTCAGTGAGCATTGGTCACTGCTGCCATCATCAGCATCACCTTAGTTTATCATCACACTGAGCCCTGAGCAGCTTTATCTCACTTTGAAAATGAATGTCTAGCAACTCCCGGCTATTTGAGGCTTACTTGTCTGTGATCCCCCACTTCCCCACCCACCCATGATCAGCCTGGTCCAGTGGATGATCAGTGTGAGGCTCATCAAAGGGGCAACATTTGAATAAATCCTCAAAGAAGAAAATGATTTTGCGGATATCAATTGGGAGTGGTGGTAGTGATGATGGTGGTGGTGGTATTTCAAGCAAAACAATAGGTAATGCAGAAGCACTAAATAAATAATTTGCATGATGTACTAGAGGAACTTTAGGGTCCTATGAGGCAAGAGTTGAGTGGGCAGAGTAAAGAGTGTTAAATAAATGAGGCCAGGGAGGTGGCCATGTTCAGTTGGTAAAGGAATGAAAGCTATTGTGCCTGTGGCACCCTTAACTCTGAGTAAAGCTGCGAGTCAAGATCAGGTTTTAATCGAACAAGTGACACGATCTGACTCATGTTGCTAATAGACAGACTACAGGAGGGCAAGGGGACCAAATGCGAAGCCTGAATCTAAATGCAGGTGAGTAGTGTTCGTGGCTTGAACTAGGGAGGTAGTTCAGAGGTGGTGAGACATGCACACATTCTGGATTCATTTTTCAAAAAGAATGAACAAGATTTGATAATGCATGGATAAGAGTTATGAGAGAAAGAGGGAATAAAAATGAGTCCAAAGATCTTGGCCTTGATTTTGAGAAGAATAAAGTTGATGCTGAGTAGGGGAGGCCGCAGTGTAGCTGGCTTTAACAGAAAGAATGGGGTTCACTTCTGAATATTCTCACGCTCGGAGGAGTTCAGTTTGTAAGAATCAACTAATGAAGAGAATAATGAAGCCATGAAAGTTATAGTCAATTACAGCCTATTTTTTTCAAGAAGTACATGGAGAAAAATTATCACTAATGTTTTAAAATTTATTAATGAAAGACTTAGAAAGTGTTTGTTCAGTGCTGTCAGTATTATCCTATAACACATCAATTTATTGAGCAATAACAGGATGGAGCAAAGAAAGTATTAAAAATAAGAACATAGTGACTTCATTGTAAGATATGGAAATATAACACCGCAGAAAATTTACTCAGAGAGGCCATAGATGAAACCAAGGATCCTTCTCATGTCTCCTCTCTTCTGCTGCTTCCATCAATAGTCCTGCCCAAAAAATAACAATTTGCTAAATGTTTACACGATTGCTTCATTTAAGCTGCAAAATATCTTATAAGACAGATAATATTACTGTCCCCATTTTATAGAGGAGAAAATTAAACTTAGAATTGTTAGTTAAATTGCCCAATACTACATTGTTGGTACATTCCAGTAAAAATGAACATATATATATACATATATATATACGTATATATATGTATATATGTACATATATATATACGTATATATATACATATATATGTATATATATGTATATATATACGTATATATATATATGAGAAACATAATTCATAAGCCTGAAATAAAGGGCTTATTTGAATAAAGATGGGCAGATTAAGTCATCCAAATTATATTATGATAAAACTTCCAGAGATCTATAAATGTAATTCAAGGGAATTCTCTATGAAGCAAAGATAATGAATAATTGTTAAAATTAAGTTATATTCTGGCAAATTTTTAAAGTTGGAGTCTTGAGGAGTGCCTTGGACTTGATGTGTCCCCCACAGATTCATGTGTTGATGTGGTGACCCTGAGGTGGTAGTGCCTAGAGATGACCTCTTTGCGAGGGCTCTTGTAAAATGTCCATGGGCTTGCTCCTTGTCTTTTCCTCCTCTGAGGACAGCTGCAGGCCAGTCATACACAAGCCAAAAAGAGAGTCCTAACCCGAACCCCACTCTCCTGCTGTCCTGGCTATCAGGCTTCCAGCCTCTAGAAGTGTGACAAAATGAATTTCCTTAGTTTAAGTTCCCAGTCTATGGCATTTGGTCATGACAGACCAAGCTGAGTAAGACCAATAGTTACTAGGTGCTGATAGAGTTCCTTGAATTGGCATTTAGATCATATTCTTATCACATCAACTGTGTTTCCTTCTTGTTACCAGTAAGAATCACACTATCAAAGTCACACCAGTGCTGCAGGTCAGAGGCTCAGGGCTCTGTTCTGCCGAATGGAGTTTGTTAACACTGGCAAAAATGTGGTTTACTTCAACAGATACCAGGGAAATTTAACCAAAGGTGAAAGGTAAAACCAGTGACTATGCTTGGAAATGTGCGATGATTCAGAATAATGCAGGTACAGGAAGATGGTTTGTATGATGGACACAGCGATCTGACAGAGCTATCCTGTGCTTGTATGAGGCAGAATATGAGAATCTCTGCAGCTTATATCCAAGAACCCTCAAAGTACGGAGCGAAGGTATTTTACATCTGGATGCAGTTCTTCCCAGAAATACTATGGAAATCAAGTTTTTGGGAGATCTGAAGGCAGTTATGGATAGAAGCTTTTCTAAACCTCATAGCACTGAAAATTTTCCAGTTATGGTTCAGAAAGCAAGGAATTTAATGCAAAAATAATTTGGAAGAACATCATGGATCAGAACATTTTGGATTATATGCATAATCTAACATAAGAAAATAGAGATGCTTATAAGAAATAATTCTCTCAGGGCGTAGAGAACAACATAACTCCAGACTGGGAGGAGATAAATAAGAAAGCTCATGCTGCTATTTAGAGAACAGAGTTTATGAGAAGAAACCCAAAGAAGGAAGGAAGGAATTAAAGAAGTGGCAGCATCACACGTTGTCTCTTGCCCAGAAGAAAGATTAGCTAGTTTTGCAGAAGGCACATTTCCTCAGAAATTTAAGTGCAGAATGTCAAAAGCAAAACCAAACCATTGCCACTTTCTATCAAGATTTTAAAAATAAAAACAATAGGCTTTATTATTTATTTGTTTATTAAACTCAACTCAGGATTGAACTCAGGGTCTTGCACATGCTAAACAAGCACTTTACCGCTGAGCTATTTCCCCACACAAGACAACTTTCTTCATCAAACAGCATATAAATCATTTATCATTACCTTATATTTTGGTCTTGAGAAATAAATCTGAAAAAATTAGGCATGGTTGTCTGATTTGTACTGTTCTTGGACAGCTCCCACCACTGCTGATGACTCAGTTTCTACTCAGTGGACTGGGCAATCCA
Organism: Heterocephalus glaber; assembly: GCF_000247695.1. The sequence goes on along the minus strand of NW_004624853.1, from coordinate 1,575,678 downwards.
CACTGAAGTTTACTCTCAGCTCTAAGCTTTCTCGTAGTTTAGTTAATCATAATACTAAGAGTGTATCTCAGAATGACAGGAAAAACCAGCTACATCCAGGATGATTTAAAACCAGTGCCTGTCTTCTTATGAGTCAATAAAGAAAAATATAATGCACATATACACAGTATGATTCAGCCATAAAAAAGAACAAAATTATGTCATTTGCAGGAAAATGGATGAAACTGGAGATCATCATGCTAAGCAAAATAAACCAGCTTCAGAAAGACATGTGTTTTATCTCACATGGAACCTAGGAGGGAGACATGCAGGTAGAAGACAGAATATTAGAGAAGAGAAAAGGAGTCAGGGAGGGGAAGAAAGGGCAAGGAGGAGTGAGCCAGGTGAAAATGATCAATATATGATCTATATGTACCTGTCCTCTACCCATCTAACTGATATGCACGAATAATTTTAATAATAAATATTATGATTGAGATTGAGAATGTCCCCCAAAGGCCTCAGGCACTCACAGGGAGGGCGCTTGTGGCAGGTGATTGGATCATGAGGGGGTCCTACTTACCAGTGGAGCCATTCACTGCTAAGTTCAGCAGGTGAGTGCTGTGGGAAGTTGTGAGTGGATAGAGAACTGGGGACATGACCTCGGAAAGGTGTATCTCCCTGCCTGGCTCTTCTTGCTCTCCCACCTCCTCTCCTCCTCCCTCTCCCCTTTTCATACCCCCTACTACTCTCTCTCTCTCAGGGCCACCATGAGATGAGCAGCTTTTCCTCTGAGATGCCCCCCTGCCATACATTTTCTGCCTGGGAAACAACTGACCAGGCATTGTATCCATGATCAAAAGTTGCAAGAACAACTCTCCTCCTCTAAGTTGTGGGTCTCAGATCTTTGTCCTGGGAATGAAGAAAGTAACTTAGGCAATAAAACTAGTGAATCTTTAATTAGGAATGTGTTTCATTACAATGCTCCAAAATGTACAGAAGGATATGAAGTGATTCCTTTTGAATTGGAAATTTTAATTCCATGACTTAATTTTTACATCTCTCTACTTCCTGTTAGAACCTCAGTCTGCCAAATACCAAAAGTTACTCTTTTTCTTACACAGGTTCTTTTTTATTTAGAGCTGTGATAAAGACCTTTGAGTTACTAATAGATATATCCTCTTATAATGAAAATCTGGAAGTAATCTCTTGAAAGGCAAACATTCAGAGAAAAAGTAGGCAACTTTCTTAGATGCTTTATGCTCATACAAGAAAATCTATTTATTTTTGCTGGTGGTCAGAATTTGTTTATCTTGAATAAAAGCAGTATACTGTTACCATGTAGCAGAAATCTTGAACTTTGCTTTACTTAGTCTTTTCTTTTAAAAAAAATAAGAATCTTTATTGTTCTGTGTAGAGTACTTGAACTATGAAAAAGTCACATCTTGATCTCTAAAATAATTATCAAATAATTTATTAATGCAGAGTCAATACTATATAGCAGAATACATTAACACTGATATGTGGGAACTTTCAATTATAGTGTTTTAAAATTAGTAACCTCCAATCTTCCCTTTAATGTTTTACTTAGCTAAACTGAGTTTATTGCAGCTGTAATTGTTACCCTGCAGTGATTTGCCACCATACAGAAGTCCTGGATTCCTGGGTCATCCGTTCATCCACATGGACATTCATCCTTCTATTTCTTTATCCTCCACCTACTCTGGCCCTAGTTGCTTCACCCTAACTCTACTATGATACCTGACGTCTGCACTCAGCCCTGTGACTCTCCTCAGTCACTTCTCTTCATGTCACTGGAAGCTGGCCTCTCTCCCTTGCAGCTTTAGCTGTCAACCCTAGTGTATAACAGGCATCTTCTGGAACCCACTTAGATTTTTGCTCAGAGCCTCAAAGCATTAGAGATTCTTTATGATACCAAGGTCACTTGCAATGTCATCTCTCCTAATTTCATGAGACTTTTAGCATGTGACATACTGTCTCTCTTCAGTACTACGGTTCAGACTTGTTCGACTAAGTAGCCACAATGATGACCTTTTCAGTTCATTGGTTGCTCAGGATTTTCCCTGTCTTACTTGAGCAACCCATCCCCAAGGTCATCCCCGGATCTCCTGGTTAACCGTGTCTCCGTAGTCTCCATTTTGAGCATCTTGTTGCTCTGATTTCTATCTGCCATCTCCTTAGCATGCTCCTTCTAGTTGCTCAGACCATTTGGAGGCATTGATGTTCTAGTCCAGCTGTGCCCTTTGTGCCCTGCCCCTACATCCTCTCTTCTTATCCAAATGAAGTTCCAGGTCCAGCCTTGAGAAATCACAGAACAATTCCCTCACACATATCCTTAACTGCTGTGCCTCTCTCTTCCTTTTGCTATATTCCTTGAGCAAAATACTACTCTAAAATAAAAAAACCTAAAATACACAAAAACTAGTGAATGGCAGTGTTTAGCTCATGCCCTCCACACTTGCATCCCTACCGGTCAGCAGGATGGGGAAACCTGACTTCTGTGCTGACAGGATGCATCTGGGGACTGACCCCTAGATGCCTGGGCCTCGCTAGCTCATAGTCCCACTCTATTTTTCTACTTTGTTCACTCTCCCATTCTCTGGGAATATTATTTTATACTGACTCAGTCCTAAAACCTCCAAAATATTCTCCTCTGCCTCTTTCCCAGCTAATTTATCTGCTTTCTATTTCACTGAGAAGAGGGATTTGACAATTTCCCACACCATATTTGCCAACTTGTCTACATCTAGTCTGCCTTTCCTCCTGTGATTAAGATGGACTCTTGCTTCTTTTCTAAAATAAACTCCTTCAAGTAGAGCAGGGTGTTGACCAATCCTTTGAACTCCTGACTCATGTCCAACCACCCTAGGATAAATGAATTTTGAATGAGTGTTTCTAACCAAGAATACTTAACATTAACTCTTTCTTCTTGCTTGCTGCCCCTAAAATCCTGTTTACCTTCATAGTCTTTTCAGCTCAGAAAATTGCAATTCGATCCTTCCCATTGTCTAAGCACAAATCTTTATTATCTCTGGTTTCTCTTTCTCTTATTATTTTCTCTATTCAACCAATCACAATATCTTATTAGCACTACCTTCAAAATAGAACTGGCCTCTGACTCATGACAATTTCATCTGAATTTCTCTTAACTCATCCTTATGACATTCACTTTGCTCTTCTCTAGTTCATTCAAATAGTTGCTTGATAAGTATAAATTAATGAATAATTTACTTAATTTTTATCATCATTTTATGGAGTTTTTTTGTTCTGTTTTGCTTTGTTTTGTTTTTTGCTCTTTTTGAGAGAGGGTCATGTTTTGAGAGAGGGAATTCATTATGTAGCCCAAGCTGGCCTCAAACTGAAAATCCTCCTGTCATCTTCCCATGTTCTGGAGTTACAGATACATGCCACCATATCCAGCAGTATTTCTATGGGGTTTTATGTGTTTGGAAACAGTTTTGGTGGAAAATGTTATCAGACTAAAAAATAATAAAGAAAATTTGATTTTTAAAATGAAAAGATTTCATAATTTACTTACAGAAGAATCCAAATGCAATTAAGTGTAAAAATATAGGCAGTTAGAATTGTTCAGTTTCAAAGTACATGTCTCCTGTAATTTAAAACTTGCTGAGTTTCTGACTGTAGGCATGCATTATACTTTAAAATTATATTCATACACTATAATTTTGACTTTTTAATACTAGTTTTTTGTAAATACCACTTTGTACTCTTTCCGACTCTTAACATTTTTCATAAAGCCAAAAAGCACAAAAACTCATAAAATAAACAATTCAATATTTGAATATTAAATATTGTCCCATCATTATTATTTGATACTGATTGTTTAATAATTGAATTTTCCAATTCTCTGTGCTTATTATCTGTGGATGTTTTCAGAGTGTCTAAAAGCATTTTGATTAGTTTTGTGACATTTGCAAATCATTCATGTAAAAATTTTTGTTGTAGACACAAACAAAAAATTGCATAGCTAACTGTCAAGATGGTTCGCACCTGTCCTTAAAAAGTATCTGTATTTTTGCTTTTAAAAAATTTCTGCATTAAATCAGATTTTTCTAGCCATCTGTGTATAATCTTGTATAATTCATTTTGTTACTGTTTCTTTCCTCTCAATGGCTTCTGTTTAATATGTGTAATAATTTTTTCCTCCCAATCTTTTCCTTTCTCTTACTCAAAATTAAAAGAGCAAACAAATAAATATTGTAAAAGAAACTAAAAAAATCTTAGCCATAGTTTATTTTCTGTAAGGCTAAATGTAATTTTAAGTAGCTGAAAGCCAGCTGAATGATAGCATGATTGGGAGCCATTGTTTGGATACATTTATTGCACCTCCTTGAATGAACTTCTTCCTATTCATTCTGATCATGTCCCTCCCATGGTTCAGGTAGAATTTTTTCTTACGTATATGAGATTTCTAATGTCCTCAGATAATTAAAAATCATAGTGCCTGAAATAAAATTCACATTTTGAATCTGGCATCTCAACTAAATGTCACAAATTAGATTTGATTGGCATGGAAGAGGATAACCTTTTGATAAGTATGGTTTTTACATTCCTGGATCAAATTGCTGTTTTTATTGTCTATTAATTTATTTTCAGAGAAAATTACTGTGTCCTTTCTCATTTATTCTCTTTCGTAAACTAAGATATAGTAAAAATGACTTTTTGTTGTCCTACAGGTCTGTAAATTGTATCACATGAATAAATTCTCATAAAAACACCTTAATTTGGGATACAGAATTGTTTAACCACCAAAAAGAAACCCCCTCCTGCTGCCCCTTTGGCTCAAACATCCACTGATAACCATTCCTAGTAGTCACTGATCTGGTGTTTAGTACAGTAGCTTTTTCTTTTTGAGAAAGAAATTGAACACATGGAACTGTATAGTGTATCATCTTTTGAGACTGGCTGCACTGTTTCAATCCAATACCATCCAAGCTGTAGTATGTCTCATCAATTTGCCTTTACTGATAAGTAATCAATAGTCCATGGTGTGGATATACCAGTTTGTTTAACCTATCACATTAAAGGACATTTTGATTGTTTCCAAGTTGTGTTGATAATGAATGAAGCTAGTAAATATTTCATATGTAGTTCTTTATGTGATCCTAAGTTATTATTTCTCTCAGATAAATATCTAGGATTGGGATTGCTGGGTCATATGGTAAGTATTAACTTTGTAAGAAACTGACTGTTTTCATTGGCAGCCATGCCTGCAGGTTTCATTGAATCTGCATTCTTGTCAGCCATTTTAAGACTTAAAGTAGCATCTCATAGTGGTTTTCATTTTCATTAAAACCCAGTGGCCAGGGCCAGGGATGTAACTCAGTGGTGCTGTGCCTGCTCCTCCCTGGCAAGCACAAGGTCCTGAGTTCGATCCCTGAAACAAAACAAAGCAAAACAAACAACCCAAAACCCCCACGATGGCCATTGAGAGTGAACATTGTTCTTAATGTACTTTTAACATCCATACATCCTCTCTTTGAAACATGTCTGTTCAAATGTTTTTCACATTTATTATTTAGGTTGTTATCTTATGGTTGAATTTTGAGAGCTTTTTATGTATTTTGGATACAAATTCTTTTTCAGACATTTGATTTGCAAATATTTTATCATAGTCAATAGTTTGTCTTTTCATTCTTAGAACACTGGCATTTGCAAGCCAAACTTGTCAATTGTGATGAAGTTCAGCTTAGTGTTTATCTTTTATGATCATAATTTTAGTGTCATATCTCAGAACTCTTTTCCAAAGCCTGGTTCAGAATGATTTTTTTCTGCATCAATTTTTAAAGTTTTCTATTTTTTGTGTTTTACATTTAGGTCTATGAACTACTTTAAATTATCTTTGGCTTAAGTCATGAAGTTTAAGCAGTTTTATTTTTATTGCAAATGGATGCCTAATTGTTCAAAAACCATTTGTTGGAAAGACTATTTTTCTCCATCAACATGCCCATGGCTTTGTAAGAACCAGTTGACCATACTGCCTCTTTATTTCATTTATTACTGTGTCTGTGTTTTCATCAAGTACTTGAGCTTTGATTACTATAGATTTCACTGCAGATTTCACTACATCAGAACATTACTTAGTGCAATTCTTCTGTTTTTTTCTTCTTTGTCAAAATTTGTTTTGGCCATTCTATTTCTTTGGCATTTTCCTATAATTTTTCAAATCAGCTTATTAACATCTGTGAAAAAACATCACTGGGATTTTAGTTGATATTACACTCTATCTGTAGAACAATTTGGAAGGGAATGACATCTCTATAATATTACAGCTTCTAATCCACGATCTAAGTATGCTATATATTTAGACCTTCTTTGATTTCTTTCATTAGCATTTATAATTTTTAACATGGAAATCTTATACAATTTTTATTAGAGCTCCACATAAACATCTTATTGGTTTTGGACCTATTGTAAACTATTTTTAAAATCTGGCTTCTAATTGTCCATCGCTAAATATTTGGGTATTGATCTTGTGTCTTATAATAACCAGTGGTTTCATTCTCACTGCTGTTTTCAGAACTTGTAGAGTGGTATTTTTATCTGTTCTTCATATTTGTCATCCAGGTAACTGTCCGGGTCTTTGCAGTGATCTGAACCACAGATCAGTTCTCCAAGTGTCTGATGCACTTTTTACCTTGTCAGATCCACACATGCATGGCTTAGAGTGACCCCAGGAACTAATGAAAACATTAAGAAGTCCTTGTTCTGTGCTTCTCTTCACAACTTCTCTGGCACTCTCCTTTTTGATTATTGCTTCCCTTTCAAGTTGTCCAGCCAGAGAGCTTGGGTTTTATTGTCCCACTCCGTTATGCAATTCAATCCTCTTTGAGGGCTCACATGGCAGCAGAATAGGTAAAACATACAAGACAAATGGCATTCACTCCATGCCATTGGGATCACAGCTCCACAGAGAGGAAACATTCCCTTTCTCTGTTTCAGAGCAACCTGTGTGCCCTGATTGCTGCCACTTTTATTGCTGCCACCATTGTAACTCTGAGATTGCCTCGGACTCTGGCATGATACAGGGGAGAAGAGAAAAGAGATGTTGCTTCATGGTTTCAGTCAGGAATCCTCTTGAGCCAGACCTAGAGAATTTCTCCTGGAGCTTTCTCTGTCTACACCAAGACTCATAGCTGTATGGAGGGCTGTGCTGAGTCTTGATCAAGGACTTCCAGAGAGGGAAAGTTGTAAACACACAGCTGGCTTAGTAGTGTTTGAGAGTCTGACCTCCTCCTTCCTGGTGACCTCCTTCTCCTCCTTTCTGGTGACCTCCTCCTCCGTGTGCCTGGTGCTATTTACTTTCAGAGTCCTCAGACTCTGAAAGTGCTCCATGCATTCTGTGCAGGTTTCCAAGCTGTATCCAGTGTGTGTTGGGATAGAATATGCTCACTCTGTGTTTCTCACAACTGAAATCCAACTGGCAAATTATAATGTCCTATTAATTCTCTTGTAATTTAGGATTTTTTTTAAAACTCCTGACAAAGGCATTTTCAAGAAGACAACCTTGTTTTATCACCTTGCTGATATTTTTAATTCATAAAGATAGATAATAGTTCACATTTATTATTAAAACAATAACATTTATCATTGCTGATGTAGCGGCATATTTTTATAGTGTCATGAGGAGGATAAAATTTGATTAAGTTTGTCTATATTAGTGGAATACCTTGTATTTGAACAGTATGGGGTTTAGCAGTATAAAGAGAAATCTACAAGCCAATTAGTATGGAAAACGAATGGCTTACATTTGTACTATATGCTCTTTTAAAATATTTTTCCCATTAAGTTTATTGGTACATTTTAGGTATACAATACAGTAACATTCATCTTTGGGATCTTGTACCTTTACATCCTGTATCTTGGTTCTTATTTTTTCCCATTCCCCTGCCCTCCCTTCACTCCCTCTACCTCTCCCTAGTTACAAAGACTTTGTTTCCATGTTTTTCCTTTTCTCATATTTTTTTCTTTTCCCTTCTTTCCTTTCCCTTACCCCTTCCACTTCCCGTAACTCCTTCGACTTCCCCTACTCTTTTAGACATTTTCTTCCTATTTCAAAACATCAGTTATACATTTTGATTCTTATTTACACTTTTAGTTTTTCACACCAGAGGAACTAGTCAGTATTTACACATGTGTGTCCTATTTATTTCACTTAAGAGTAGAGCCTCAGTGTGCATCCACTTAGGTACAAATGTCTCCAGTTTCTCCTTCTTTATGGCTGAGTAGTACTCCACTTTATTAAAAAAACACATCTTCTTTATCCAGTCTCCAGTTTAATATTATATGTTTGCAATACATAACAAATACATACATCATGGGGCATGTATACATATACATCTCACATCTTGATCCATTTTACTTCCCTCCTCTCCTGCAGTCTTTCCCTTCTCTGGTCCCCTTTCCATCTCCACAGATTTTATCTCCCTGCCTTGAAGCTTTGCGGTCCAGGCAGTATAACTGTAGTGCTCTTTACCATTACTTTAGATTAATGCATTTTTCTCTTTAAGCCCAAGATCTTTTACTTTTGTTACATATATCTTGTAAGATAATGGGGTGGTTTGCAATCTTTGTATTTTATAGCTGAGAGTTCTTTATAGAAGTTGGGTTGCCTGTTCCCAGTCATAGGTACTTATTTATAGAAAGTCATCACCTTAATCATGGACTTGGTTACTCAGAGTTTACTGTACTGCTCCACTTTTTAATGGAATGCAATGAAATAGATCATTCAAGCCAAAAATACTGAGCTGTCCTTAAACTTTAACATATCCTGATATAAGACCTTGAAAGACAGACAATATAGGTAGGGTAGAGATGAATAATGTGTAATGACTTTTAATATGGAAAATGAAATAAAATATTGAAAGCAGAGATTTAAGACGAGATCATGACCTAGATGGAATAGGGAGAAAGACACTTGGAAACAGGAAGTACATTCTTCAAGTATGACCTAAGGGAAGTAAAGAAACTAATCAGGAGGTTGCTATTGGGAAAGGATATATGTAAGAGACAGGATGGAGGAAGAGACACTCTCGGGCTTAGTAACTTATTGGAGGATAAAGACAAAAACAAAAGTAGAAATTGAATATTTTTGGTTTTGTTTTTAGACATGCTATTAATATGAATGAGTTTAGTTTTGAGAAAGTGCAGAATGAGTTTCAAGCTAATAAAATGTATTAGGATGAGATCAGCATGAAAGGAATTTGGAATTCTAGACTGGGAAATTGGGATCCAGCTGGGAATGTAGAATTGTGTTAAATCTTTACAGAAGGATAACTGAATCTTATGACAATGGATGAGATTTCTGCAGGTGAGCTGATAGTGAGAAAAGAACAACAAAAAAGATTAACCTTTAGAATGCATAAGCTGTTAATATTAAGAACTACCAAGAAGTTTTATTTGGCTATTAGTTTGAAAGTCTTATATGGACTCTGACTTTGGTGAATTTCATCCAAAATAGAAGGGTTTTTTCTTACACATACTTAAATAGAACTCTTGCTTCCATAAACCCTAAGGAAACCCTAAGTAAATCTAGCACTGCTGTATGATTGTATGCACCTGAAAAATCGGCAGAGCAGATTCGTTCACCCACTGGCTCTATTTGTTCACTTATGGCCTTGGCTTATTTTTCTGTGTGGGTGGGATATTCATTTCCTAAGTTATATGTCTGGATGGCTAGATGCAAAGCATGTCTTGCAGCTGCAAATTCCTGTGTATGGCACCAGTGCTACTTTATATTCACAAAGACTGACAGAGCTAATGATGGTTTCTCCCTGGGTGTTTACAGTTATTTGTCAGTTTGCATCTTTGTGGCCGTTCCAAACCAGGGGAGTTATTTACATTTTTCTATTAATGATTCCAAAGGTTTTTATCATTTCTTTTTCTCCTTTTGCTCTACTAAGGATGGCAGAATAGTGGGAAAGAAACTGTCACTAAATTACCCTTAGTTACAAGACTGTTTTGCATTCCCTTTCCTTCAGTCTTCTAAAAATATTTGTATGTTTCAGCAGGTGAGATTGAATATTTCATTAGGAAGCATTAGGGGAATTATTTTGAAGGCATAATTTTAAAGAGCCGTAGTCACTAGTTATGTATCTGAAAGCCTAGTTGAGAAGAGAGTATAGACTTGTGTTGCTTAAATTTCCCCATTTCTTGTCTCCCATATGTTGTTAGCATTGTTAAATATTTAAGCCTCTTTGCGGGTGGAAAGAGAACCATGACATCATGATGGAACAGTATGGTGATCACAAACTATCCATCCTTTTCTCTCTTATAGCTCTCTGCTTTCAATAACAATAATCACCTGGCAACACACATCTGAAATGACAGGGTTTTTTTTTTTAATCTTCATGTAGGTTGAGATATTTATAACAAAAGCTTTATCTCATTGACTCATGAATTGTTAGGAAAGAATACAAGAATAACTTCTGGTTTTGAGTCAGTCAAATTTACTGTTCAGTTACTTCCCATGTTTTGGCATACTTTTGGGTTGTTTGAGGGGGGGAGTGGGCTGAGAAACCGGGGAGTAAGGAGGAGAGGATAGAATGTGCCCGAGATTTTTCGTGAGTCCAAATCAACCCATGATGGTCTTTTATGGAATCGTAGTTATAATTAGAGCATGGGGTTTGGTACTCATATTATAGAATGTATATTAGAAACCAACCCTTTGTCTTATACCACAATACACTGAAACCCAAAGAAATGAAATTATGAGTACTTGGTCATGTAGCTAATTAGTAGCTGAAGTAGAAGTAGAACTTGGGTTTCTTGGTCCCTACCCCAGCACTCTCTGGAATATATCCTCTGTGTAATGCGATGACTTTTCATTGGTTAAAATCCAGTAGATTTTGGTGATGAATAATGGGCTAAACTACTATTACTAACCTTCACCAATACGATGGGTAATAAGTTCATAGCAAAATTAAGCATTTGAGGTTTTTTGTCCTAAATCTCTATGAAGTTCATTTTTGAAACAATCTTTTGGTATAAGAAATACATTTTTCATTTGTGACTCTCCCAGTTGAAGAGAGGTGTTGATATTTGTGGTCTTCATGTGGTAAATGGTTATAAAATAAACAGGAAATTGTTTCTGCATTTTGCATTCTAATTAAATGACAGGGTGAACCATGCTTGGGGTGTGTGGATTCAGTTTGAATCTGTGTTCCTTAATTCTGTCTCTCACAAATCTCAGATGAGAAGACATACGTCCAGCTACTCAAAAGAGCTACCTACCTAATACGATTTTAGGGGAAACTGATAGTACAATTGTACAGTATCTCTAGATTAAGCAAACTCTTAGCTTTGACTTCTCTCAGAAACTTTCATAAAGGGACTATAGGAAATTAAAAGGAAACCCAAAAGGCAGAAAAATCATTGGGTAAGTAGCCAGGTACTTCAAAAAAGGGATAAAGCTATATAGCTCAGAAATATATTACCATCATATATTTGTTATTCATCTATTTAGTAATTTTGAAAGGTTCATTTGGATTGCAGTAGTTATAGATTTATGTTCTCTGCACTACTAGAAAAGTAGGCTTCATTTCATGATCTGTTATCATTAAGTCTTTGCATGTCCAGTGAATGTTTAATCACTCTTAAAATGCATTTGGCATGATTTCCCATACTCTTTTTACTGTAGTCTTGGATGTTGCAGTAACATTTCTGGAGACAATCAGCTTAATATAAATTGATACATTAGTGGTAATGGCAATAGCAATTTGGTATATGCTAGTGCTGCAGCAGTACTATATTGGGATAAGGGATTAGGGAAGAAGCAGCAAGCACTGTTTCAAGGCACTGTCTTATGCACTTACTGCATTAGCCATCTCACAGAACTTAATCCTTAAGAAATGGGTTGAGTTAGAAACGAGGGAAAGAAAGCTTCTTGTGCCTTTCCCAATTCAGGCCTTGAGTTCACGTGTGTAACCATGATGATCCATACCAGTGTGTTACACTGCCTGCAAGAGGCTGTGAAGAATTTGCCTGCTGTTTCAAATCATTTAGTCCATCATTTGCATCAGCTTAGTGGCAAAATATAGACTGTTACACATAGGATTTGCATTCCGAGAAATTAAGCTAGCTTAGTTTATTTATGCACAAATACTTAACCATTTCTTTTGAGAAGAAAAAGATAACTTAATTTGTTCTAGATAATCAGTTTTGAGGAACATATCTGCAAATCTCTAGAGAAAAACCATTCATAGTACCAATCAGGGTTCTCATTAAACTATTTAATTAATAGGTATTGAAGAATTATACAAAGATAATCCACATTATGACTTGTGACAAGATGTTATGTCATATTTAAGCGTGAAATGGTATAATGAATTATTTAAAACCATGTCAGAATTGGAGCTATTACAGTTTTCTACAATATCACAGATTATACTGTCACCTGTATATGTACCTTCTTTGTGATGAATGTTTGAGTTTTTCACGTGAATTTAAAAAAATTGAGTCAATATTATGATTGCCACTGATTTCAAAATTACCAAGAAGTATTTTACTTCATATAATATACTGTTTAACAGTAAATCACTTTTCTTTTTCTATGTACAACATCTTTATTTTTTTCACACTGGTGACATTACTTGTGTACTTATCATCAGGATTTTTCTACTCCAATTTCTTTAAAAACATAATTCAAATGTCCATTTTAATTTGCACCCTTTATTTTAGTAGAGAAATCTACCATAATCTGGTAACATAAGTGTTTCCTTGTCACTTAACTTATTCATTATTTTAAGTTGTATTTTGGTAAACTACTTATACTAGTTTTCCTATTCCTATTTTTGATATCTCTTATAATAATAAAATAGCAGCAGTTAAAAGGAATTGATTGAAAGAAGGACACCATCAGCATTCAGATTCAAGTCAGAAACAAATTTCATTAAAGAATACGATTAATAAGGAAAATGAAGTATCGTGCAACCATTGTTATTCAGTCAGTTCACCTTAGGTAGAAGTTACAGCAGCACATCAGACCAGGTCAGGGCTGTATGCTACCTATTTTCACAACAAGCCTCAAGGGAAAAAATATTATGTGGATGGTGTTCCTCTAGTATAAATGGCACTGCTCACTCAATGGGTGAAAACTAGAGAATCTTGATGTGTGGTGACTGATTAATTTTATCTTTGCATTCATTTCTATTACCAATCATAACATTTTTATGTTGGTGAAAATAATGATGAAAATCCTACTAATAAAATGAGCTTCCTTACTAAATATAGAAGAATTTTTCAATGGCCAATATACCTAAAGGAGTTAGCAACCTGGGGCTGCCACTTGTGACCTTGGACAGACCTCTTATCCTTAGGAGTCTCAGCTTCTTTGTCTGGAAATGCAAGAGTTTGAACTAGATGAAATCTAGTGTAAATTCTGCTTTGCATGTACCTTAACATATGTGTGCTAGGCCAGAATCTTCTTTACCTTCTCTGTTAGGAAGCAAAATTATTAAGGAATTTATACAAAGTCAGATTTTATAGCAGTGGCCCAGCCATAGAGGGACACGTGGATGTTCATTTTCTTTTCTGTTTTATTCAGCTGTAGTTTCTGTCATGGACACAGATACTCTCTCATGCAGTTAGCATAGATGGGCCATGGTTTATGGTATGGTAGAGATGGGATGTTTGCAAATAGGACATTTATCTATTACACAATACTCTTTCCCCGCGGGTGCTCCTGATTATCCTCATGAGGTAGTTTTTGATGATTCATGCCTTATCTCATGAATCTGTGGTTAATTTTCATTGGAAATTAAAAACAATATCAGCACTAGTAGCCTGTTTTTCTGTGTTTTGAGCAAATATGTTTAAAACAAACAAAGTAAACAGCAATATTACTGATTTTTAGAAGCAAACATGTTTTGGACATGTTTGAGAGAGAAGAGTCTCACTTTTGCATTTCATTCATTTCTGTTTGCAGAACTTCAGATGGTGGCAAGGTGGTTGGCACCATAGAAATCACTGTCGTGAAGATGGGGGAGATTGAGGACGGGGAAGCCGGCCACATCACGACAGATGTGCAGGGACAAAAGGTAGGGTCTCAGTCAGCTCGGTGCACAAATTAAATTAGGGATGATCCGCTTTGCCAGATGCCTTTATCACTGGCACTCTGTGGGGTTTGAAATCTCATTATTCAAAACCTAAATGAGAAATCCACTCTGGGATTGAAGTACAATATGTGTGTTTCATCCTCTGAACCAGAGGGCCTATTTGCATGGAACTGGGCAAACCTATGCACCATTCAGAAACTCCTTTCTCTTCACTGCCAGCTTCCCTGTTCCCTGAAGAGGTAGGGTCCTACCTCTTCTCAGCTGGAACAGAAGTGCTGATCATTGTTGCGTTCTTCCAGGATTAACCTTGCAGGAGATCCACTGCATATTCTGGGAGCGCTACGGACTAAAGTAACCTACTCTGCTTCCAAAGACATTTTTAAAAAGAGGTACAATTTGAATTGGAATTTTATTTTTATGTCCAAGAAGGAAGATTGAACAGGAACTTTGTGCCTTATGCAATTGCAGAGAGAGGCAGGAAACAGTGTATACCAGAGGGACAGCTCTGGAGGCAAGGCTATGCCCGCTCTAAGTGAAGCAGCTTAATTTAAAGCCCAGGAAAAAGGCCAAGTGCATATATACACGTGCCCAGGAGTTTCTCTTTCTTTCTGATTCCTTTTCTCCAGGAATGAAAAGCCTGGCATAAATATGAGCCTGGATTTCTTTCATAGGAAAGAAGTTACCTCTTTTATGGAAGCAATTCAGACACATGGGACAAACTTAAAACTGCTAGTAATTTATTTTAAACCCGTGGGGTTTTTATACTGTACTATAAATTCTGTCTTTTTATAAATGAACACTTTTAAATGATAAGTACTACTGAGTTATTTCCTAGTTTACTGTTTCTTACCTTGTAGCATGCTTAGTTTTTGTGCTAAGAAAACATCTACATAGGAGAGAGACAGTGCTTATCCAACAGTTACCAAATAATTAATCTTATAAAAAGTGTGTCTTTCAAAAAATATTTTTCTTGCCCCATAATAGACCACCCCAGTCTTTGTTCTCTGTTCTTGAAACCTCCCCTTGGAATATTAGCACATATCATGAAAATCGTCCAAGCAGGCCTGGAGTTTAAATCAGGGCATTTGCAAATGTCAGGGCCTCTTTGGGTTTGTGCGCTTAAGATCCCTGTTTTAGAACTTGGTCCCTTAATTCCCAAACTTGTTCCCTTTAGAGTTCCTTGTAAGACTCATCTTTGCAAACACCACATGAATTCTTATATCCAGATTAACAGGGGAGTACTGGGGTGCTAAGCTGGGTACTGAGTGCAGAAGCTGGTACACCATTATGCCTGGGCCTGCAGCTGTAGATCAGGAGACCGTTAGTAAAAACACTTCCTATTTCAAAGCAGAGCTATTTTCTTTGACTCTGAGAGTATTCTTAACCACCTCTCCATTCTCCTCACAGCTCACCCACCCATTGACTCGACTGACCCTATTATGAGGTGGTGCAAGTTGAACCATACTCCTTTTATAAATGGAGAATGTGGTACCACTAAAGCCCTACAGGAAGGTTCTGGCTTAGTAATATGAACTTTAAAAAGATGTAACTGAGCTATTCTAGAAATAGAAAGTGGCAGTGGCAGTACACACGTGGAGAACGAGTCACAAGTTGACAAAAATGGTAGACACACCAAATATTGTTGGCATCATTTCTATCCTGTCTACATTTTTAGCATACCTTGACCTTTTTCATGGCTTATAAACCATCTTGGCAGTTTCTAAGAATATTCAAATTTGAGTACAGAACATGTAATAAGGTCTGATACGCATGATAGCTAAAAGATTTTTAAGGAAATAACTTCATCTCAATGGTTTTCAAAGTGTGGTTCCAATCATTGGGGGTGCTTTTTTAAAACTGCAAATACATGGATTCTTCTGCGAATTCAAAATCCCTTTGAAGTGTATTAATACAATCTGTTAGTAATAGAGTGAATGACATACATGAAAGAGAAAGTAACTGAAATAGGAATGATTCCTAAAATAACATCCCATTACTGGTTTGAATAATTTAAAGAGAATGGAATAGAACTTCTTTTAGCACTATAATTATGTGCCCTGAGAGTGACATGTTATGTCTCTTATAGATTAAAGCAGATAAAACAAAGAATAATGCCTGTATTAGTGAGTGTGGACTTCCATTAAAATACCATAGACAGGGCAGTTTAAACAATAGGAATATATTTTCATATAGTTCTGGGAGTTAGGAAGGTCCAGATCCATGTGCCAGTCAGTTAGGTTCCTGATGAGGAATTGGCAATATTAATCAATGTAGTAACTGTTTATTGGGTATTATTTCTGTATATGTGCCATGGATTTAAATCTTCTGGGCATTCTGAAGAGTAGGGCTTTAAAATACAACAAAATTGCAAAAATGAGAACGTTATTGAGTTGAAATTGTCCTAAATATCTGCCTTTGAATTTGGGTGGATGATACAATCACATTTCTATACCCACCTTTTAAGACAACACAGGCCTTCTCTTAAGCACTATAAAATTGTCTCTGATCACAAGAAGTCAGGGCTGCCTCCATACAGGAACCCACTGTCTCAGAATAATGGCCTACTCTCTATGAATCACGGGCTTCACCAAAAAGGTTCAATCTAAACCTGTAAGTTATGTTGTTGGTGATGTTGTTCTTTGGGAAAAAGGATGACACATCGCTGTGTATCTAGCTATTACATGGAAGTGTGTCAGGAGTGAATCATGAAAAGATTCCCAAGCCAATATGAGAATATTACATTTGATTTATCAGTAAACAGCCATTATACATGCTGGAGTAGCACCACTGACATTATGAATAGAGTATTTATGGAAGATTATTTTAACAGCTCTGGATAGCCTGAAGGAGTAGAGGAAATACTGGAAATGGTAAAAATAAAAAACTTTCAGTATGGCCAATCATCAGTGCACATAACTTCACTGATTTGAGAAGTGCATTTCCAAACTAGCTGTGGATTCAAAGAAGGAGACCACCCGTAATTTCTGGCAGATCTGAAAATTATTTAAAGAATATTAGCTTGTTAGAGCAGTCAGTCATGTTTTCAGTAATATAGGACCTCAATGAAAAACTATGCACACTTTTTTTTGCCCATCAGCAAACTGACTGAGTAATGTGATGAATGCAACAATAGAGAAATTAGTAGACTATAAGACAGTAATATTTAAGTACATGCTTTGAATGATTTGCTATTCTCCTCAAAATGTTTAAGGAATGTGACCATTGTACCTTTAATAGTGCCCTTAGTGTCTGATTCTCAAGGGACTGGTCTCTGTAGGAAGAAAGGTAGAATGTGTGTGTGTGTAGGGGGCACATGTTAGACTAGCCAAGAAGTGGCCTTGGGGATTCTTGAAGTACCCTTAGATTGAGCTCCTGGGGAGAGCTGTCTGAGCCCCTGTGTTCCCTTGAGCAGAGTCATACAAAACATACAGAAGTTACATGCGACCCTTTGTCCCTCTCATCCAAAAATCTTTCTAGGCTTTCTGTGTGTTTTGTTTACATTTGTTTGTGTATATCTGCTTTATTTTCCACCCGCTCCACACACACATTTTTGACTAGAGGTGAAGGTAGCAAATGCTAGATCCTCCTATGTGAAAGCTGGTCTCTTATCAATCTGCTAGTGTCAGAAGAGCCTTGTTTCCTCAGTCATAGTTTCTTGGACCACTGAGGGAGAGTGTCACGTGTAGGGATGGATTTTCTGGGACATTCTCTTCCATCATGCGTCACTCTGTAGGAAAGATCAATGCACTCTTCTGGATGCCTTTTCTCTCCCCACACAAAGAAGTATCAGCTTATTTATAAATGGTCCTCATACTTTATGAACAAGTATTTATATTGTTTTGCTAAGGACAAAAAATGCTTGAAAAGATATTTCAACATATTTTATCTTTCAGTTAAAATTGTTTTAAGTTGAAGTTTAGAAAATAATTTTCCTTCCATGGGTTTGAAATTCTCCCAGGTAAAAGAAATGGTAGCAAATCTGTTTATCAAATATGACTTAGTGTAGTAAGAACATATCTCTGCCAAATTTGGGACAATTCTCTTCTACATTCTTTCCTGAGTAGCCTTCAGCCAGAACTGAAATGAGGTCTATAACTATATAATAAAAAAGATTACAGTGGTACCTCAGTTCATGAACGCTTTTGTTTGCAAACAATTTGGCTTGCAAGCAGAAGGTTTGGCAAAATGTTGTTTTTGTCTGCAAACTCTGCATCAAATGTCAAACACTACCCTGGCCATCTTTCCCACACAAACACACACAGGGCCATCTCTTCCAAAATCTTAGAACAAATTAAGTTCATGAACTAAAGTACCACTGTATATATAAATTTGAATAAATAATCACAAGTAAAATAAGCCTCAGACTAAGATGAAGAAGGAAATAGTTTTACAAAAAGGGATTTTTTTCAAAATTTCTTGAAAACATGTATATAGACTTGTGTTTTTGCAAACACAATTTTATTTCAATTGTTTTAAAGTAGATTTGACTTATTTTTCCTTTTATTCTTTCCCAGTGTGCACTGGTATATGAATGTACAGCCCCAGAAAGTGTGAGCGGAAAGGATAACTTATCTTTTTTGAATGCAGGTATGTAACTCAGTTTGGATAGTTATGTTAATATCATATGAACATACATTTTAATTTTCTACAAATTCAACACTGAACCGGGGTAGCATTCTGATAGCATCATTCCTGAGCACTTATTAAATGAATTGGTAATTTTAGGCAAAGCCAGCAGAAAGGGAACAGATTATACAATTCCATAATAAAGGTATACACATACCTTAGCTCTGTGGCAGATCAAGTAAATTACTTTTGGTTATTGAATTGAATATTATCTGAAACAAGAAACTCTAGAAGACAAACTAAGTAATAGAAATATGAACCTTTTATTCAGTTTTATTTTCTAATTATGTACTTCAGAAAATGAAGTTGTTAAAATAATACACATATAGATTAGGTAGGAAAAATTCATAACCACATTGGTATATTCCTTGCTGTCTATGTGTATACTGTGTTACTCATAGTAATGTACTTCATCTTAAACAAGATGCTAAACCATGTATTACAGATATTTATGAGTTAAATTCATACATATGATGCAGTTAAGATATTTATGAAAATATGAATATATAAAACAAATATAATTTCAAATGATAAGGCAAATGTCATGATAATGATAGTAAACAGTGACTACTATAGTGCCAGTGCTAAGTGAATTATATGTACCGCCTTAATCAGTCCTCTTATATGTATATGGGAAAAGTACTACTAATAGCAGCATTTTGCAGGTAAATTGTTCAGTATCCCCTACCTTACAAATTTGGAGTAGGTCCAGAATTTAAGCCAGTTTTGATACTAATGTTTTTGCTCTTAAGTACTAGGCTGTTCTAAGAAGCCACTAATTATAAAGTTGCTGTCATAGTAAAATAAGTCTTACTATTTTTTGTTGTCCTTAATGTAGTACACTTACGCAGTGACATAGGTAGCATGAAAATCAGATTAATGAATGGTGCAAAACTTCAAAGACTTAACAATACATAACGCCTAAGTTACTGTTTTCCCAGCAAGAGACAGCTATTGATAGGGACTGGAGAAAGGAGAGCACCCATTTCTTTGTTTATATACACAAAGAAATCAAATTTAGTTGAATAAAAATGACAGTTTTATTAATACCAAACAAGGCATTATACTGAAAAAAGGGACAGCGGCTTCTGAATCTATGAACAAATGTCATGGAATTTTTTTGTGTGATGGTTATTTTTGAATATTTAATATCTAAAGAGATGAGCATTAAACAATGTTGAAGTGGAGGGGTTACCAAGATGGCTAGATTATCCATATGCCATGAAAGTACCTGATAAATTGTCAGTATGGTTAAAACATCTAAGGTATTATTGAAGGATCCTCTTCAAATTTATGTTTTCACATCAAAATTTACTAAATCCGTATTGCTTTATTTTACTATATCCAGGTAATCTATTTCATTTATTAAATATCAATTTTGAAAAATAAATTCGAGTGTGACAGATATTAAGTTCATGTTAAATGCAGTTTGAATGACTCAGGTTATCATGTAAATCATCTATACTGTAATTATAAGATAATTTTAATGAGTCATTCATGTGAACATCGTAATTTTTATCACACTAAAAGAAATCGTATTGTAAGTTACTGATTGGTAAATTATAAATTTCAAAGAGAAAGAGGATAATTATTCCCTAAATAACCAAGTATGTTCCTTAAGGAAGAAGAAACAGCTTTAACATATCAAAAAATAAATCCAAACCTCCTAATACTTGTGTCCAAAGTCTACAAGACATAGTTGTGGAAACCATATTAATTCTTTTAGATTGCTCAGTTACTACTTGTTATGTGTGAAGTATAAGAAGACAACAACAATGAACATGAAATGAATGGGAGTAGCTGCATTCTGCAGTTCAAGTACACGTGGCAGAATGAAGATCATAAATTATTGCTTTCTTTTTTTTTTTTTTTTGGTACCAGGGATCGAACTCGGGTCCTTGCACTTGCGCAGCAGG
>NW_004624853.1:1509079-1554961 GCF_000247695.1 Heterocephalus glaber | reverse complement strand
AAGACCCTGGCTCCAAAAAAAAGAAAAAAAAAAAACGTTGTTTCTAATCTTAGACCTCATAATTATAAAAAGGATTCTTTTTTTTTTTTTTTTTTTTGGTACCAGGGATCGAACTCGGGTCCTTGCACTTGCGCAGCAGGCTGCGAAACCACTGAGCCAAATCCCCAGCCCCCATAAATTATTGCTTTCTTCCTTTAATGGAGGGGACAGTTCGGGTGCGGATATTTCAATCATATTTGAAGACATTTCTTATTGTTTTTAGTCCAGGCAATTTTAGAGCAGAACTCTGAATCTGGGATATTTGCCACAACAGTTTTTTTTGAGTCATCTTATATTAGGGAAGATCAGATTGAATGAAATTCGGTATCATAAATGGAATATTTGAGCAATTTAAAAAATACAAACTAAGCACTATACATGAGATAATACCTTTGTTGAAAATAAAAAGTACATTGAGCAGGTATAGAATATCTATGACTTTGGCCTGTGTGTACCTTTGGTCTTTTGTTCTATTTATTTATTTATCTATCTACACTTAGCAACTTTGGAATGAACCCATTAAATTTCCATGTAGTATTATTGTTTTAATCTATAGGCAAAAGGAGCTATTGAGATTCTTCTCAAGCCTTGTATTCATGTATTATATAGAACTTGCCAGTCTCAAGTGAGTTATGAAGTACTCACTGACTGAGTGGGAAAGAATGCCACATTTTATAGCAGCTCTCCACTGTTGTATTTATACCTCTAGAGGTTTCATTTGTAATTCAGAAAATTCACTTTTGTATTGTAAAAAGAAAAGACTTTTTGCCCTAAAGTCTCACCCTTTTGATGGCCTGTTTATTTTCCAAGTTGAATGTGTACGTTGGGAGTCTGGGGAATTGAGGGAAAAGGGAGAGGAAGGCTGAGGAGGAGAAGTATGGGAAGAATGTATAATTGTGTGAGAAAGATCTAGGATACCTTAGTTATATGAGAAAAAATCAAGACACTGGAAGATATGCATATATATGTTATAGATATATACGAAGCTCTTACAGAGTTTGACTTTCTAATTGTATAACTTAGAAAATTGTTAATGCAGTAGAATTGCCTCTAATTATTTGCTTGTTCATTTAAGCAAAATGGTAGTAAGAAAGCATAAAACTCTATGATATTGGAGGATGGGGAACCTAGGAACCTGATTTTGAATGTAGGGAATTATTGTCAGTAAAGTGTCTTACATGGTCATGCACTTGGATGCTCCTGCTAAGACCCAGAAACTAAGGCTCCTTGTCTGCAG
Source organism: Heterocephalus glaber (assembly GCF_000247695.1). The sequence goes on along the minus strand of NW_004624853.1, from coordinate 1,553,685 downwards.
TCCAGCAATGATAAATAGCTAGTGTGGGATTCATCTAAGAATGCAGCCAGGCTGCCAGAAAAATTGGTGTGAAAGCCTACATTTGCCAAGCAGAAGTGGCAACTGTCTATAGACAGTGGAGCCTCTTTGTGTGTCTTGAATATGAAGTGTCCCTCAAAGGCTCATGGGTGGAAGGCTTGAACCCCAATACAGCAGAGTTTGGAGGTGGCTCTAAGAGAAGTGCTTGCACCTGCTAGGGGGAGGGTTGGTCTTGTCCCTGGCTCCTGCCTCTCTCTTGTAGGGTAAGCAGCTTTGCTTTACCAAGCCCTTCTGCAGGAATGTTCTGCTTCATCCCAAGCCCAGAAACAATGGAGCCAGCTGGCAAAGAGCCTTTTCTTTTTACAGTGAAACCTCTGAAATTGTGGGTGCAAACAAATCTTTTCTCCTTTGAGTTGATTTTCTCAGGTATTTTGTCATAGAAGCAGAAAACTGAGCAACATGGACATCAGTGGTCAAATGAACAGGAAGAGTCGTGGACTTCCCTACTGGCTCTCAATGTGTGAAGTGGATGTGGTACAGTGTCACTTTCACTACGCTGTCCTCCTTTTCGGAAACAGTGTAGTACTCATTTTAATCACGTACACACAGAATTACATACCAATTCTTTGTCATTTACAGTTTTCTTTCTCCTGAGTTGAAAACTGACTGGCGATAAAACTTTTAAAATTTTGTGGAGGTGACACTTTTCTCTAGATTTATTGATTCCCTTTTTTTGTTTTTTTGCTTTTTGGTTTTTGGTTTTTTTGGTACCAAGGATGGAACTCAGGACCTTGTGCTTGTGAGGCAGGCAGCGGAACCACTGAGCTAAATCCCTGGCTCTGAGTCCCTTTTTTTTGTAAAATTAAAACTTTAAGGAGTTCTCCAGCCAATGGATCTTTAGATCACGTTGCCAAATCACAGGAACTAATGGGCCCTGTCACAAAATTTCTTACTGTTGCCCCATTTTGCATGAGCTTCTTCCTGTCGGCAAGCATTAAACCTGATACACCATCTTCTTTGACTCAATCCTTCATGGGCCACTTTCATGCTTCGCATGAGCATGCATGCTGCCTCTATGCTCAGAGAGTGCACGAGTGATTACTATGCAGGTTAGAATCTAACCAGACATGAGCAAGTGTGCTGCTGGCAGGGAAAAATACAAGTTTTCCTTTCTATTCAGATACCTTATTGGAGCTTTCACATCATGCCTCACAAAAGAACCATTTCCCCAAACAGGGTTCGATTGCCTGCTATCGTTGCTTTGCAGAAGGTTTCAGAGTGGGAGTCACTAAAGAGGAAGTATTGCTTATTTCTTTCTTTTCTTTATTTTTTGCTATTTATAGTACACATTTTAATAAGCAATGCACCTTTACATCTTACAAACTGCATTCCACGTTGTTTAACTTGCACCCTTTCCCATTGACCACATAAAGATCTTCTCTCATGGAACACTGGATCAATAATTTATTGATACAAAAATCTATTATTAAGGAATACAAGTTTTGAGCCTTGCTGGATGTACACCTTAATTTTCAACAGAACCAGACAAGATAGCCAATTCCTACCATGGCCCTTCGGATAAAGGTGATTCCTGAGCTTGTGCCTAAACATGATTGGGTTGGGGTTTGAGGATATGAAACTTTTCCTTCTTAAGTTTCATGGGCAATAGGCTTCAAAAATTGAAAGACAGTCTGGATACACATATAGTCCTCTCACTGATACCTACGCAAAATGCAAAGCACCCAGGTCTAGGCCTATCCAGTGACGGGGTGCTCATCAGCCAGAAGTGGACACATGCCTGGAAACAGAAGGTGCTAGAGCATCCGGGGATGCAGGAGGCCAGAGAGCAGGACAGAGTGCTTGGAGGGCAGAGCACCCCTTTCCTCCCGAATATGTGGAGGGTTTCCAGTACCAGAATGCATTAGGAACTCCATAAACGCTTACCAGTTGTCTAATAGTGTGCATCACATTTGAATTTCTGCTCCAGATAGAAGATAACTGAATTTTTTTCCAGGAGAAAGCTGTTCAAATTTAATCATTTAGGTCTGGAATAAAATAATTTCCTTTCATCAGAAGTTGCTATGAAATTCTCATTTTTAAATATTTTCTGCTTCATATGGTAATATAGGTTTTAGTGGTCTTTCACAATACCACACAGCTGAGTTAAATATTGAGATAACAGTCTTCTCATGACACCTCCATTCATGATTGGAAATAAGAGTTGTCAAAAATGTACCTTCTATATTCATTCTCAGTCCACATGAATTCCAATCAAACAGCAAATCCAAGATTATCCCTCATTTTCTTTGCATTCATCTGGTACTAAATCCACTACCTTATCAAATATCAGATGATATTATTTTAATATTAACATAGATATATTGTTTTCATGACAATTTAAACAGATTTTGCCCTTGTATTTATAACTTTCTAATTATAAACATGGGGCCATTTTGGTTTATAATATTGACCTTTGCTCCTTCTTAGTTTCATCCAGTTAGTTGCCCTTTGCTGTTTTTATTGGGACACAATCCATTTACCTTGGTGTTTTTGAATTTCTATATATTTTCATTACTGCGTACTAATATATTTACAATTTTAAGTGACTTTGAATGAAAAAGCAAATTTCATTAATAACCAATGAAACTACTTTAAATATTTCAAATCTGATCCTGTTCTAATTCCATTTATCTCCTCTCTTGCCCACCTCAAGTAAAATAAAATAAAATAAAATAAAATAAGATAATGAAGGCATAAGGATGATACAGTCAAAAAGTTAACATTCTGTGGAGGGATATGAGGAGCATTTAATTTATCCTTGACTAACTTTTCTGTCATTCTGAGGCTGTGCTCTCCATCGAAGTGGGGCTTTTATGTCTTTCCTTCTTGCCTTTCCCTCCTTCATTTCACAAGAGTGTTGGCACTGTAGCTGTTCTCTCTGGAGAAAGTAATGATGGAAACACCTGAGTTGCATTTCTGTGGAATGTTTGCATTTCCTAGGCCTTGTGTTGAGTACAGGAGGAATAACAACAACAAAAACAAGGGCAAGAAAAATAGCTGCACAGATCCTGCCCACACACCCTACAAGTTCACATTTTTGAGGGAGGACATAAGCCAGTATATGAGTCAATTGTTCATTGTCACAAGAAAGTACCTGAGCTAATGCAGTTCTAAAGAGAAAATATTTGTTTTTGCTCTCAGTTGTGGAGGTTCTACTGTAAGAACATGTAGCTGTATGCTTTGGGCCATTTCTGGTGCTGGCACATCATGGTGAGAGCATGTGGTGTAGCAAACTGCTCCACTAATGAGCCAGAAACCAAAAAAAGAAGAGAAAGTTCCCAGGGTTCCACACTACCTTTGGAAGGTGCACCTCCAATAACCTAAGGATCTTCCTTTAGGCTCTGCGTCCTGAATTTTTCCATTTGTATCTCCCAATAGCGCCACCTGGAGGTCAAAGCCATTAACACTTGGGCTTTTGGAAGATTTAACATCCAAAATAGAGCCTCTGGTAAACTAAGGCATATAACACAATTTGGTAAGAACTTTGGTAGGTTGGGAAGTGCAGTAAAAAGGCATCTGTTGTAGGGAAGCATTGGGTACTAAAGTAAGCTTCCTGGAGGAGGTACTAGCTGAGCGGGGTTATGGAATGATTACCCATAGTTAGAAGAGAGACTCTCCTTTTTGGTACATGAAATGCCTTGAGCGGAGCTATGCTGGCAAACAGCTTGATGACCACAGGCAGACTAGTGGCCATTCTCGGTGTTTCGGCGTGGAAAATGAGCCAGCTTCTAGCTTTTCTAGTTGTATCCTTTATTGACTGAAACAGAATGAGCAGAGCTGAAGCAAATCTGTTTTGACCATCCAAGATCAAAATCCAAGTTCTACACAGTAAACTCACCAACTGTCAGAGTGAGAGACAAATGCTACTGTTATGTTTTATTATGGCATCTGTTATAGTTTTTGTATTCTTGGCTTTAAATCCAAGAAAGAAGTCCAACTTGTCGTTTTGGCTGGATTGGGGAACCGGTACATTGTACAACTCAGCTTCCATACTAATTCTACTCATTTTCTTTGTTTTCAATTTAAATACAATTTAGGTCAGGTGTGGTGGTGTGGTGATTCACATCTGTAATCCCAGTGCTAGGGAGGCTGAGGCAGGAGGATTGCCCTGAGTTTGAGGCCAGATTGAACTACCCAGGGAGACCCTAGCTCAAAAAACAATACATATATACATAGATACAAACATACATACAGTTTCAATTTTATCATGTACCTAGAAAAATGTCACTATAAATATCTTGAGATTGTAATTTTTGAATATTTTTTCACCTGCATTGCCTATTATAAAGCTACCTGTTTGCTGCATTTTCTGAGTCCCACTCAAGTTCCTCTTCTACTCTCTTTCCTTGTAGCCATGCCCAGGATGGTGTTTTTTGTGACCTGATTAGGCTTTTTAGATATTGTCCAATCTTAAAAAAAAGCCAACTTGGCAATTCAGGTGTATACAAATCTAGGACATTTTCAAGTACAAGTGAGGGTGTATCAGTATCTAATTAAGTTACAAGGACTTATCCTTAATAAATATAATGTAGCTTTTAGAGAATAAGCAATGTATGCACATTCTGCTGAATAATTAAATAATTAAAGGACTGCAAAATTGAAACTACAGAACGGATAGATTCTCTACAAGAATCTGAAGTTAAAAGAGGGATTTGTGGGGCCAAAACCCAGTAAAGTTAGATTCTGTTTAAATATGAAACGTCTACCCTATCCTGAAAGCAAGGAAATGTGTGAAGATAACCGCAGATAAGCTACCTCACAGGAGTATATAAAAGATAACCCTGTGAAATAAATGATTGAGCTTTTGGATCATCCCTTGCACTTGCACCCTGAATTCTATTTCCAAAATTCTTTGTCTGATCAGCTCACTGATATCCCTAGCAGATGGAAAATAGAAAATCATCCTGTGATAACTCTGGTATATCTTTTTGTTTGTCCCATCTTGCTTAGGCCGCAGTCTTTTCAACATATCTGGGTTTTTTTGTGGAACATTTCCTTGGCATCTTTACTTGGAACTATTCAGAATTGCTGTACCTTGGCGTTCACAATTTCTGAATCCAATGGAAAAGCAGGTGGCCCTCTACCTGGTTAAACATCCCTGTTGCAGAGTCTGGGAGAAATAATTTAGACATTTGAGTTGGCCTGCCATGTTGAAGGAAAATAAATCTGTCATTTACTTTTCTATTCTTGTGTTCATCTTAAGAAATAAACCATAGAAAAACATATCCAATGAGATTGAGAGCCGTTAATGACCTTCATGAAGTCATCTCAAGACCATGAATAATGCAGATCAAAATACTGCACCTACATTTCTTTTGGTAGAATCTGTCATGTGATCTTTTTAGAAATGATGTTAGCAAAAATATTATAGAAGTAAAGTTGGAAATACACACAGGTCTGTCTTTAAAAAGAATTTGTAGTGGATGTTGCCTAGTTATTGCTGTTGGTTTGAGGCTATTGAATGGTCAGAAAACCTGCTGGTATGTGAACAAACACTTGGCATGGTGCAGAGTCAGAGCTGAAAGCTATTCACACAATCATCTGCTCATTTACACAGCTGGAAGTTGTGTGCGGAATTGTTGCAACTCTACCTGTGCTATAGTGGAGAAGTATTGAAAAATGTTGGCAAATCACTCATCATTTGTGGCCCATTGTTCGGTATAAGATCCAGAAGTGCGAGGCTTTTCTTTTATGTAAGGATGACTACACTTCCCCACCATCTGCACAGCAAGAATTTTGAGTTGAGATCGTCTTGTTTGGTCTTTTGGTAAACAGTGCACTAAATATGAATGCAGTTAAAGGTCAGATTGTATTTCTTTATTTTTAAATTCATGCTCCATTATATGATGTTTGATGTACACATAGGTGTCCCAGCCTCAGGCACATTAGGGGCTCAAAGAGGAATGCTGCTGGATCACATCAAGTTACAAAATAGATCCCAACATATCTGCACTGAGATACTGACCATCGTGTACAATATCATAGTTGTATGGGGCGGCCTCTGAGTCTCAGAATATCAAAACCTGTAACATAAAAATTAGAGAGGAGACATTAAATGTTTTTCCATGATTAAGTTGCCTGACTTTTCATTATTTGACCCAAGTGTTTCATTAAAAAAAAACAAGCGGCATTATTTTCAGAGTCTTTGGAGTATATGGACCTGCTGGTCAGAGGAGAGAACCAGAGCTCATTAATCAAACTGCTCTTAATTTCTCCCAAAGCTATTTCAAGAGGTGTTTCATATTTGGAATACATTGAAAAGCTTTGAAATGAAAAACAACAAAAATATTGAAGGACTTGTTTTCGGATCAACAGAGAAATAAACTTATACTTCCTGATATAATTCAAAATGTAAATTGTCTAAAAAATAATTATTGACTTGTCAAGGGCAAGAAAAATCCAAGAATTCTTAACTGGTTTTGTAGCTACAGATTTAGTGTCATTTTCAAAAAAAGAGCAAATATGGTAAGTATAGAGGAACCACGTAATTGAATATTTACATGTGTTGCTTTGGAAAAATTTGGACACTTCAGAGATGTAAGATTTGTCAGACCAAAAAAGGATTCATTCACAGTCCTAATGATGTTATGATATTAGCATTCGTGAGAACTCATCCTGTGTGATGCAACATGACTGGTACCATATTGTATTAAAAATGTATTTTTTCAACTCCATAGAGATATACTAATAGAAAGGGTGAAGTTCTTAAATGTTTGAAACATTGTCACTCTAAAAATTAATGAAATGTAGTTTCTTTCAATGACTGGCTATAAGTTCTTATATTTCAAATAAAAGGAAATAAATATAATGAACTCTATATGTGTTTGTGATGAAATCTAATTGACAAAAAAATCATGGATGTATTTTAAAATGTTTTTGAACATACGGCTCTAAATTTTAAAATATTTTCTCTCCAACATACTGGAATTATTCTACAAAGTTATAGCTTTTCTTGGTGTTGTTGAAAAGTGAGCCCTCTGCCTAATTCTTGGCAAGAGTATATAACTACAATAGAAGATGTGGATCAGGTGGTTGAAAAATGTGATGCTTGAAATCAAAGTTTCTGATTTGATTGATACCAATTTTGATAATGATTATTTTACAGTATGCTTTTAAAAATGGATGTTTGCAGAAGAATGGATGAACAAATTCTCCTTTCGACGTTCAGAAAGATAAATCTTAATGTTTGCAAAGTAGTGAATAAAATATGGCAGTCTTATAGAACCCAGCAATTCTGAAAGACCTGTTCCATTGTATGTTGAGGAGACCTGCACCACATACCATGCTCAGTATTATTTGAAGTTTTACATCCACTTCAGTATCAGGCATTACTTTAAATCGGTTTTATTGTAAACTAGAGTCAATTAATAATAGACCTTGACAGGTGATGGTTATGATGTTTTTATTGGCCGTCAAGCCTTGGTGTACGAGTGTAACAAAGACATTCATCGTTAGTGGGAAAGCATTCTAACCTGAAATATATGGCTTGGAATTATGTTGTAGGTTCATGAAAGTGTGTGAGCTATTATTTTGATATCAACCTCTACATTATTTTCCAGAACCTTTTAAACAGGTTGTTCGCATAAGTTTGTTGCTTCTTCCCTAATCTCTGCCCATCTATCCTAAGTGGAGTTTCTCCAGTTTCTTTTCCCTTGCTTCTGATGAACTGGGGACTCAAGAAAGTTTGCTATTCACTCATTGACAGGTTAAAACAGGCCTAGTACTTGAATCTTCATACATTTTAAGCAAAAGGAATGAACCTTCTTGACATACAAGAATTTTTATTAGAGCACTAAAACTTCTGAACTAACACATCTGTTGTTACTTAATGTGCAAGTAGGTGAAGTTGACTAAGAGTGATCAGAAGAAATTTGGAAACATTTGTTCAAATTGTGTATTATGTGTGTACTTATATTATCATCTATATTTATGGGCACAGATGCTTCATAAAATGTTTTAAAAAGTTTCCTGTAATACTAGCAGTCTGGGAGGCTGGGAAAGAAGGATCACAGGTTTGAGGCCAGACTTCAACTACTTAGCAAGACTTTGTCTCAGAATTTTAAAAGAAAGGTACAGTTGTGGATATAACTTAGTGCAGAGGCCCTGGGTTTAACCTCCAGTAACACACGAACACACACACACACACACACACACACACACACACACACGCACGCACATACAAAATTTAAAAGAGAGATAAATCAATAAATACATAGTAATTTTTTTATTTATATATTAATTGGTACATTTTAGGTATACAATACATTTACATTTATCATTGGGTGCTTGTACCTGTACATGATGTATCTTGGTTATTTTTTCCACATTACCTGTGCGCCCTTCACCCCGTCCACCCTTCCCTATTTGCATAGACTTTGTTTCCATTTTTTTTTTCTTTCTCATACTTTTTCCTTTCTCTTCTTCCCTTTCCCCTTCCCCTCCCGCCACCCCTACCCCTTTGGACCTTTTCCTATTTCAAATTATCAGTTATTCGTTTTAATCATTTTCATCCTTATTTACACTTTCAGTTTCTCACACTGGAGATACTATTCAGTATTTACACATGTGTGTCCTATTTATTTCACTTAAGAGTATGGCCTCAGTATGCATCCATTTAGCTATAAATGACTCTTAGTTTCTCGTTTTTTGTGGCTGAGTAGTATGCACTTATGTTTATAGCGGCACAGTTTGTAATAGCTAAGGTTTGGAAACAGCCCAAGTGCCCATCAACTGGAAACTGGATAAAGAAGATGTGTTTTTTTAATAAATTACATAGTAATTTAGGAAACCATATTTAGCTGCATGTATGACCTGGAGTCTAATGTATACATTTACACATTTTTTTTTAATTTAACAAAGACAAGATGCTCCAGAAATTACTGAAAAATGTGGCATAAAAATAAAATTCTTAGAAGTTCAAATATACTAATGAATTCTGATAAAGAATATCTTGCTGGTGAAATAAATAATTAGAATGCTACCCTGGTTATTGATACGGTTAACTAAGCTTCACTTGCTCTACATTTGTTTATAATTTAACTCTTACCTCTTTATTTTTTCTTCTTTCCTAGTGTTAAAGAACCCAGTCTGTAAATTATATAGATTTCCCACTTCTGACAATAAGTGGATGCAAATCCGGGAGCAGATGTCAGAAAGCATACTTTCTTTCCATATTCCTAAGGAATTGATTTCCCTTCATATAAAAGAAGATTTGTGTAGGTAAGAGAAAAATAATTTATCATTGCCTCACACACTATTTATTTCTTCATGTCATTTCTTTTTAATTTTTTAAGCAATAAATTTAAGAATTGTATATATCATGTACAACATGTTGTTTTGAAATATATATAGTAAAATGGCTAAATCAAGCTAATTAGCATATGCTTTACCTTGGGTACATATCACTAGTTACTTTTAGAAAATTTCTCTATAACATTTTTCTTAAGCAATGATGATGATATAAAACTCTAGAATATTATTGCCCACTGTGGTTGCCTCCAGCCCTATATGGATATTGATCATTTGAAATATGACTAGTCCAAATTGAGATGCTCTGTAAATGTATAATATGCATGAGATTTTGAATTTTTAATTCACACACTCAAATGATTTAATAACGAAATGTTAATATTTTGGATATATTGGGGTTGAATTAAAGTTAATCTCACCGCCTTTTCATTTTTACTCTTTAATTATGGCCAAAAGAAAATTTTAAATTATATGTGATTCTCTCTTGTGATCTGAACTGTATTTCTTGTGGACAGCTTGGTATGTAGCCAATAATGTGATTTGACCTTCATTAATTCATGTGTCTTTACCTGCTTGTGGTAACTTTTTAAAATTCCTATTTGAATTAGAAAACAGTAGTCTTCACCTTAGGACTACTTATTTGTAGCAAGGCTTTCAGATAGTTGTTGGTCTGAAATCCTTTAAGATAAGTGATAAAGGATGTTATGTTGATGGACAGTGTCGTACAACAAATAATTGTCTATAAGGCAGAATGGTTTCTGGGCTTATTGGTTGAACCATGAGTAATGAAATAATTTGTTTCTGTACCTTTTAAACAAACCTGTAATGACTTTAAAGATGCTGAATAATATCCTAAACACCTTTAAGCTCTAAATCTCAGATAATTGGCGATTTTTTCATAAGTAACATTCTTTAATTGCTAAAATATATAGCAACTTATAGAATTTCTGTCTTATGTTCACAGTAGAATACATAGTAGTTAATAGTATTCTACCCCTTTTCTGGACTCTAAAGTTCCCTGAGATTCCTTTTGACCTGTGACAAATACATTGTGAAGGGGGGCGGGTCACATCTGCCAGGTACTGACAAGAATGGTTACAGTAGGAATAACTGTTCGAACACTGCATTTCAAAGCAAAGAAAAAGAAAAAGTGAATTTTAGGAAAAATCAGGCAGGAAAGTGGAGTATGAAATGATCTGGACTTAGGGAAATAAGAAGTGAAAGGAAGACAGCGAGAGGGATATTTAGAATAAGAGTGAGGAAAATCAGGCCACAGATAACAAACCACAGGTATGGACTCAGGCCAACGCAAGCTAGGACATGTCTAAAAATCTACTCCATAGGAGCCGACTGCAAGAATGTGTTAATGTAAGCCAGAGTATTCTGACATGGATTTTCCCTATGTTCCTCCACCTAGAGCAAGTGCTATGAGTAGGCGATGAACAAAGCAAATTCCCAGGAAGGATAAGGGGCCCCACATGTTAGAATACAGGAGCCTGGAATTTGGTTCCTTGAAGTGGGAACAGAGTCATGCTCTGTGACATGGCTATCTTCTAGAGCACTGGACACCAAGAACCCCTCCAACGAGCTGTGTGAAGATCACTGGGTTTTTTTCCTGAATGGCTGGAGAGAGTAGCTAGTTTTCACAGGACTTGTGAAAAAAAATGAACGATTCCAAGTAGAGAAGTAGAAGTTGTAGGCACCAGGAAGAACCTAGGACCTTTGTTCAGCTGAGAAACACAGAAGAGGAGTAGCCAGATGAAGCAGATTTAAAAAGAAAGGACTAGGCCTTTCCTTATGAGTGGCATTTGAGTAACTGCATCTAACTTAGCCAGTCCTAAGTTCCCACTAGAACATCTGTGAAAACACAGAAAATGAAACACAATGGCACTTCACAAAACAGAAATGTTTTTAACATAACTAATTTGGGCCTAATATTTTGAGGTTGAAAATCTTAGTTGACAAACCATGCATACTGCTTAATTTAAAAATATAACAAAATAGTGAGAGAGAGAAAATAAAGAGAAAGACCCATTCTCCTGTCTCAGTCTGTCTTTTGTCATCAGTTTAGAGACATGCCAGGGGCTGAGCCACCGTCCTGTCTGCTACTTCTGAGTCCACCACAGTAGTATTTGCACCTCCTCAGTCTGCTCTCTCTCCCATTAGTGTCTCTTTGTCTCATCTATTTTTCTGATAGAAAATCCTGGGGAGAAATATTGAATGGGCAATGAAAAGAAAGGATTAAACTATTGAATTTGGGTAGGTAGAGTCTCTTATAATTTCTGTTGCTGGTGTTTTTTCTTCCTTTTAACACACAAGGTACCCAGATACCCTGTTCTCTTTTCTTTTTCTGTATCTCTCTTCTCTTTTTTTTCACATGTATTCAAAGCAAAAATTTCAGTAATACATGGAAAAGACTAGTGGGAAGTTCTAGTTGAGAAAAAGGAAAAGTGACTCCAGATACGGAGTCACTGTCAGTAAGGAACTTACTAGAACTTACTTACTTACTGGAACTTACCCAGGAACTAGGATTATTCTACAAAACTGAACTGTATAGAAACCTCATAGATTGTGAAAATCTCCCAGGGTTGTGATTGTCAGCTTGTTTTTCTGTGGCTTTGGCTTTCTCTGATACCTTTCCTGTAAATCTCCCACATTGGAATTCATTGAAAACTCCAACAATGAGCCTTTGAACTATTATAAAGGAAAGGGAAGACAAAATTCATCTTGGAGACTCAAAAGGGAAATACAACAAATTGTAAAAAAAAGTTGACTAGCCATCTGAGTACAGTGTCAAAAGATACAATTATTATGAAACAGAATCAGAAGTCCATAAAAAAGAACCACATGAAAGGAAAAAAGACAAGAAGAAAATGATAATGGAGGAAATAATGAAATTTTAAAGTGCAGCAGACAAATTAAATCCACAGAGCTAGCAGAAAAGATTTGACACTGAGAAATCATATCTCAAATGTAAATGACAAATGTAAGCTCTTCCTAAATGCTACACAAAGGTGAAAAAGTTCAGAAGGATGAAAGAGATGTTATATGTGCAGTCCAGAGACTTGGAAATTATGAAATAACTTTAAGTATTAGGGAAAAGCACTGTGTGCAAAAGCTTGAATGAAAACAGTGGGTAAGTAGCTGAGTCCACAGGTTGTTTTATTTTCCCATTATGTGCTAAAGTCAGGTTTTCCTTAGACTTCTCTGCAGAATTGAATGGCCAGAGCTAGTGGAACAACAACTAATGATTCTTGAGAGGAACAGCATGTGCCCCCACATTATTATTTAGGGTCAGATTATGAATATTTTATGAACGAAGGTAGTGGAAATGACATAAATATTTAGGAGCTCGGCAAATGTCACAAGACTTTTTTGAAAGACCTGCTTGAAATTATATGCCATCCGATGGAGAAAATAATGTGTAGAAAGAACTCTATTGACAAAACATTATAAATTAATATTAAGTTATGTTATAAAATCAATATGTAACAGTATTAAAAATTGAATTAAGAATGTGGAAATGGGAGGTCATTCAAAGGTATTTGACACATTTTTCTTGATGAAGTGGATCGCTATCCTGGCCAAAACTTTGAAGTTCTTTTCTCAGTTGCTCCTTCATTACTTGTATTCAGATCCCAGAAATGATTTTACTTGCTCCATTTCTCTTGCTGCTCACCCACTCAATTAGATGCACTCTCTTACTGGTTTGGATGAAATGCTTCATTTACCTGCTTGGAAATATTACCCGGGAGAATTAGTAAGCAAAAAATTCTGGGATTCTTCTTCAGGAAAAATAAATTGTTGCCTGGGCAAGTTTATATTCCAGTAATTTACACTGATAAGGATATATAACTTTTACTATATTTTCTATATAATTTCTGATCCTTTAAAATAAGTATCATCAGAATTGTATCATTAAATTTTTGATAAAGGGTATAAGCCAATGATTAGCAAATATAAACTGTCAATAAGTCTCTTTCCATATTTTTCTCTGTATAAGACCTGTGGGAGATAGGCATGAGGTGTGATAAAAAATTATGTTGAATGTTTACATGTTAAATAATTTATTTCAGTAAAAGTCATATCTCCATTAACTCCCTCAAAATACTCCCCCTCACTTACAACATAGTTATCCGATCATTCTTGCTGCTTTCTTAAGCAGTTCTGGAAGTCCTCTTTCTTGACTATTCTAGTTACATTGTTGTGGCTGCCTTCATGTCCTAAATCAATTTAAAACATTTACTCTTCATGGGCACTTTGACTTTGGGGAAGAACCAGAAGTTGCAGGATGCCATACTTGGTGAATAAAGTGGATGAGGATACACAGTGATATTACGAGCCTGCTATTCCTTTTGATGGCAGTCAGCAGCAGCATTCCATTTTTTCCTTAATCAAACTCGATGAAGATGTGAAAGAATACTTCCATACCTGTTTTGGGAAGTGGCAAGAGCAGTGGGATAAGTGTGTTCCAAAAGAGGGGAGTGTTCTGAGTGGGATCACTGGGACTGTGTCTTTCAATGTGATATTTAAAAAAATTTAAACACACAATTTTTGACCAACCTTGTAGATAAATAGCTAAAGACATATTCTTTTTTTTTTCTAAAAAGGCAGTTAATACAATATGAACTCAGTTATCCCCTACATCAGCAGTCAGTAAAAATTTATTCTTATAGTACTGAAATGTAGATGTTTTCTTTTTTGCAGTCCATGAGGTCTCTGTCCCTCCTACTTAGTTTTATCATTGTAGCACCAAAGCAGTTATTCAAAAAAAACATTTGAATGGATACATATAGTTGTAATTCAACAAAACTATAGTTACAAAAGTAAGACTTGCCTCTCAATTACTATGCTGATAAATTTGCAAGCAGTTAGCCTTTAAAATCTATGAAATCTGGATTTTGAAAATTGTAGACTTTCTTTCATGATCATTTGATTCTTTCAGTCTCCTTTATCGTCCCAGTTTTGAACTTTCATATTTCAAAAGATAACCAAACGCAGTCAACAATTCTGAGTTGTTGAGTTGCAATCTTTCTAGGTGATCATTTATCCATTTATCTGAATATATTGTTTCACAATTGCCTCGCTTTAGCGAGACTATAAAAAAGGAAAATTGGAATGACTGCAGTGATTGATAGGAGTCTCATAAACTGACAGATTCTTCCTAAAGTTTGATTATGGATTTAATTGTGAAAGAAAATTGCACTTAGAGAAGAGAGTTAAGGAAATGTTAAATATATATATATATAATATTATATAGTCGAAATTGAATTAATGGCATAACAGTATTAGTGGTTTCATAGCTTTTTTAACTTAGTAAAAATGAAATCCTACCGAAAACATTCAAGTATATTATTAGTTTCCACACACCTGAGGTTGGTATATATTTCACAGAGCAAGTTAGTGTGGTCTTTTTGGCAGGGGATATGTATGCACACTGTCTTCTTGTTTGTGTGGTGCACACCTCTAGCGTAAATGGGAACCTGATCCTCTGAGCCTGTCCTGACACTGAATCTAAAGGTTGCTGGCAGGGACAGAACGGCACAGCAGCTCCTTTCACACCACGTGCACACAGTGTCTATCCTTGCCCGAAGCTGCCTTCTAAAAGCCCTCTTGCTATTAGTCTCACAGCTAGTGTGACATTAGCACTCACCATGAGCTACTTTTATTAAATTTCAGACTATATATACACAAAGACTTACAGATGTGACCAAATCGAATCCCCTGGGAGCTCCCTCCAACTGGCCTAAGCAGTGGCGCCTTTTGGGTTCAAGTTCTAATATATGACAGCTTTTGAAATGACAATGAAGTGTTTTCCTAACACTGTGCTTCCAAATTTACATTATGGCCCCAAACATTCACAAGCAGGAAATCAGAGACATCACTCAAATCACATTTACTGCTGCGAAGAGAGGCTCATATTGCACTTAGTAGTTTTCTGATTCTTTGTTCCTGGAGGCACAGTTTACAAATTTATAAAATATAAATTGAATATTTACCATGAAAATCATATGTGCCCACAATAGAAGATAATAAAAAATATAGAAAATACAAAAAAGAAAAAAGAAAAGCCCTCTAAATAGCCACCCAAAAGAAAATGTATGCAGCTTTATTTTCTTTATCTACTCTCATATTCGTAAGCCTTACAGCAATAAGCAGCATTTGGGTGGCTGTGGGAGTTGCTTGCTGGCATCAAGCTTAATTTTCCATGCATGTCAGAGGTGTATTATAAATACATCTATTATTCTTCTACATGATGTTAAATAAAAATGTAGGCTACTAATCAATTATATATTTATGCCTTGAAGGAATATACTAACATATTAACCATGATGATTTCTGGGTGGTAGATTTAGAATGGTAATTTGTCTCATAGCAATAGAAAATTAATACACTGACCTTCATATGTCACGTAGAATACGTCAACCTACCAGTTAACAGTAACTTGGTTTCTCCTAGTTTAAGGAGCTTATTTGCAATATAAATGTCAAAATCTATTCAAAATTTAGTTTCCCCACAGGTTTGATTTTTTAATTTTTAGATGAATCTTTTTAGGAAAAGTATCAGTCTTAGAATTTAGAATCCCTAACCCAAACAAATATATAAGAAAGTGAAGATGAGCCTGCTGTATCTACATAATATCAGGAGGAAAGAGATTCTTGATTCTTTGTAGCATCCTTAGAATGCCTAGTGGTTTTTATTATGGGATGACTGGTAACAACTAAGATGACAGGGGCTCCATTTGGCCTCACTTGGTTTCATGGCATCCTGTTGGGGTCCCCTTGATAGGATCTTGAAGTACCTTTGGTAACTTCTTGATCCTGATTATATACCTCTACCAAAACATAGTCATTTACCTCACTTCCACAGAACTCAGTGGGATATGTGGAATCCATTGGATTTCATATAGTGTTCATGAGGGAGGACAATATTCTCCTATCTACCATCTTTCCACCATCAGGTCCACAGTATGGCTTAGCTACCATGTTGATTAAGGTATCATTATCAAGGCTGTATTTCATGTAGTCCTGTAAATGTGCCTGTGTGCTTTATTGAAAATTATACTATGCTGTTCATATCATTTTGTAACTTTATTTTCTCCTGAATGTTATGAATATAATGTATTTTATATTTGTACTTTAATACATTTCCCTAAAATATGATTGGTAATAGTTATATAGATTTGTTTAATAAGCTACATATAAATTGTTGCACCTTATACAGACACTTAAATTTATATATCTGATATCATACAAATAATTTAATGGAAAAATTGGATAAAAACATGTTCATATATATCTTCATGAGTCACAAGGTTTATATATTAGAGGTGAAATTGTTGAGACAAAGACTGTGTGTATTTTGTGGCCTTGGTTTCATATTTCCTGTTTGCCTTCAGAAATTTTGCATCAGTGTTTACCTCCACTGATTACATATATAAAACTTGAATTCTTATTTATTTTTGTTTATTTATATGCTTATTAGAGAGCGCTACACACTTACCAAGTGTCTGAGTAAAAAGCAAGGTATTTATTTTTTCCTTTTGATTTGCAAGATCTACTTCTATACAAGTGTATATTTTGTGACATATATGTTTCAAACATTATTTTAAATTTATTGCATTATATTTTTATTTTATGGTAAAGTTTTGTGTATATTTTGTGATTTTTCCCATTAAAATTTTCTCTTTATGCTCTGATTTGTTCAATATAAATTAAGACTTTCAACATCTTTGCTCAGTTTACAACTTCAAATGTTATTACCAGGAATTTGTTTGTTAGCATATTGTAAAATGAAATACTAAGTTAGCTACATTTCTGAAAAGTTAGCTAATTTTTGTTTCCACCTCTAACTTCCTAATGAAAATTGTCAAGTCTCCAGACTTCCCCTCTGCTTATTAAAGTAATTTAAAAAATTAAGCATTGATAACAGCAACACAATTAATTTTAAAGAACTGATACCTTAGGAATATTTTCTCTTAATATTGAGCAGTATAGTCCCATCAAGTTTTCTTGTATACATACAAATGCATTTGTATAGTTTACTTCTTCTAATTTTATGTATTTCTTGAAAGAAATAACATTTATTTTTCATTGATCTTTTAGAAGAAAATTCTTATGGATTTATCAATTCTATTCTTGTCTCATTCAATTATTTCCATTTTTATCTTTTAAAAAAATAGACTTATAATGGACTGCATGCTGCTTTTGTTTGTTTCATTAAAAACTGGATCACTTCACTTTCTTCCCCTATTTGCTCTTCATAACCAGTGGCATGAATTCCTCTGGGGTCTATGGCCACCTACACGCTGCTATTTTCTAAATCCTGCAACTCCCACTTGTCTCTGGAGCTGCAGATCCCTCTACCTAACTACCTGCTGAATGTCTCTACTTACTTGTCTCACAGTTACTAGACTTGTCTAAAGCTTAATTCATTTCTCTTCTTGCAAAAATCATTCTTCCCAGTTAGTTACTATTGCAGTAAATCAAACTGCCTACCCACAAGGTCAGTACAGAAATATAGAACATCTCCTTTTGTCTTCTCTCACTTCTTTTACTCAGATTCAACTTCTATCATCAATTTCTTACTCAATTCTCACAATTTCCCCCAACCCATGCTCTAACCAAACCACCTCCATGTCTTTCCTTTGGTAGATCAACTTTCTACTAAAGACTTTTCTGCCTACAACCATTTTTTTCCCCTCTGTAATTTCCATGGCTCACACAGAAGGAGAAGGTGCACACAATCTGATTGAAAATATTTGAAAATGCAGATATGCAGTGGGGAGTTTTGGGAAGATGGCTTTGCTATTTCACTTTTGCAAATTATACTGGAATTATATCCTGCTAAGGGAAAAGGAAGCAAACTTCAGGTTAAAAAGTGCTCAGTATAACACTTTGTTTGAGACATTTCCTAAATTATTTCATGATCATGATACATATGTGATTTTGTATTGAAAAGCAAAACATTCCTTCAGTGTAGCATAATGGACAGATGAAAGGAAATGGCCACTAGTTTCTTAGGAGAAATTTATTTGGAGAAACATGTTGAAAATTGTGCATATGTGTGTGTGTGTGTGTGTGTGTGTGTGTTCATGTATGAGGGTATTTGCTTGTGTTTATGGTGCTTTGAGGTTTACAGCCTTTAAAGCTTTGGATGAGTGTAGACAAATTATGTAGGTCTTCTCAAACTACCAGCAATAGAATTTTTACAGTTTGTTTTAATATTATGGCATATTTTATATTGAGTATTTTTTCCAAATTTTGCACTATTTCAACATGACACTGAAGTATGTTCATTACTATACAAAATGATGGCACCAATATAGCTTAAGCTCCATGCTGGATACAAATGTTACATTAAATCATGGTGAGCACAAGCACATGGTTAGATGAGACTCTCATGACCATATAGGGTTGGCTTTATCAAAAAGTGTCAATTCCTATGTCATAAAGTGGAGTTTGAAACCTATCATTGTGCAAAAAGATTTAAAGAGAAACTTAAGGTTATTTCATTGAAAATTAACCCTATAGCTATTTTAAAACCCAAGAAAAAAGTAATTGTATTCATGTTATAGTTTTTCTCCTTTTTCTAGCTTCATTTCGTTGCTACAAACAATTTTCATAATACAAAAAATAGGGAGGGAGAGAAACAGTAGCATTTAGTGCTGAGAGTTTATCAGACAGTATAAAAATATTTCACTGACAGTGTACTTAATGCCTGTCTTATATTTCATAGAAAGCATATATTTGTGTGAATTATGCAGAAAAACAAACTTGTGAACAGCACATAAAAAAATGAAAAATACAAACCCAGTATTTCAACATGGAAACTGTTGTAGTGTTTGGGACATATAAACTTAACATGTAAAGTCATATGGCCCTCTTCTCTGAGAGAACATACCTTCTTTGTCTCAGATACATTGGATTGCAAATACTGTGTGTAAACTAGATTCATGGTGATAAAATATTTTATCAATGACAAACATGAACATTTTTCATAATATTTCAAATATTCAGTATTATATATTTCAGACCTATGATGAACCTATCTATAGTTCTATTTATGTATTTATCCTAAATCTATTTCTTGAATACAATTTATTGCTATATATGAAAAATATGAAGTAAAATAAGTAGGACACATGTGTAAATACCAAATAGTTTCTCTAGTGTGAGAAACTGAAAGCGTAAATAAGGACTAAAAGGTATAATAGATACTGTGAAATAGGAAGAAAAGGGGAATAGGGGAAGGGGAAGTGGGAGGGGTAGGGGAAAGGAAAGAAGGGAATGGAATTAATGTGAGAAAAGGAAAAAATGGAAACAAAGTCTTTGTAAATAGGGAGGGGTGGAGAAGTTGAAGGGAGGGCAGGGGAAGGGGGAAAAAAATAAGAACCAAGATGGATTATGTAAAGGTGCAGATTTCCAATGATGAATGTCATTATATTGTATACCTAAAATGTACCAATAAAATTAATTTTAAAAAAGAAAGAAAAATGTGGCTACTCTGATGTAAAGTCACAACTTCGAAATCATAGTTGCTATACAGAGAATATGTTAGAGACATATTTTATGTGTTTACTTAAATACTTTCACATACCTGATTTGGTTTTCTAAGCAATAAATCTGTTCTGAGTAATAGAAGATAATTAATTTTTTCATCTTTCTCCTTAAAGCTTCTTGTGACTCTTGTTTCACAAGGTTCATTGTATTTCAAAATAATACCACTTCAAAATGATATCTAAAATGTGAAAAATATGTTTACAGGTTTTAAAGTAAAGCCAGATATATTCAGGTAGATTTTATTTCAAAAACATTCTCACTATATAAAAAGGTGTACTGCATGATTTTATTACACAGTGATTCATTCTGTCCATTTAGTATGATTTGACTTTCTAAGAGAATTTATATACATTTTTCAAAATACATTTATCACCTGACAAAGTTTTCCTTTCACGTGGTCTACAAGGCCAGCATGATCTGCTGTCTATTTTAGTTCTCTAGCCTCATCCTGTGCCTTGTACCATATGCCTTTGGGGATGTCAGTTGACATTTCCACTCTTGCATAAAACAAAGGCACCATGAAAATCTTTGTTCACTTTAAGAAAACATTGATTAGTGGGCAAAACAATCCAAAGCCAGATATTCTGTTTAGATCTCATATATATCAAATAAGCCTCAAACTGATAAATCTCATAGATGTTTTTGTAGTTTTCTGCTCTTTTCTGCTCCCTTTTCTTTAACTCCCTCCCCTTCATTCCCTCACTCCATCCTCCTCCCTCCCTCCCTCCCTCTCTTTCTCCCTCTCTCTCTCTCCCTCCCTCCCTCCCTCTCTCCCTCCCTCCCTTCCTCCTTCCCTCCCTCAAGAGCAAAGAATACCACATCAGGACGGTACAATCGGCTCACACCTATTATTTCTTCATGTAGTGTGCTAATCCACAATTAGAATACCATGTGATGTGTAATTTATCACGTAAAGTGTGTTTGTTCTACCAATCCCTACTATTGAGGCCAGATAATGTATGCCATTAAGTTCACCCTTATGGGTTCCTGGTATCATTTAATGAGAAGTCCTATAGAGTGCTTAGTGTCATCAAGATGGTGGTGGAAATATGGTTTTCATTTTTCTATTTAGGCATTAAAATCCTCACAGGAACAAATAAGGCAAAAGTCCTCAGAAGCATACTTTTCTATTCTGTGAAGACTGATTTCAAATAGCTGAGCATGGGAGAATGCTTTGTGAACCTAAAGGCACAGAATTTGAATTACTATGGACATGAGCTCAAAATCTATATGTTATTTTGTACATACTTAAAAAATTAGAAAATTCTTATTAGATAACTGTGTTATTTAAATGAGCAATTATGAAGGTCGGGCATTTAAAACTAGGATTTCATGGTGTGTTTGTGTGTCTGTGTATGTGTATATCTGTGTGTGGTGTAATTTGGTTTGAAATTTAGTTCTCCAAACTGGCATAATGTACCTAACTCCCCTAATTTTCAGATTCCTTTACTGTAGAATGGTCTAATAACATATGCATATGATTAAAATAATCTTTTCCTGGAACATATATGGTAGAAGGTGCATGTGCTTTTAATACATGAAAACCCTTTTTAACATTTATACAAATAATTTTCCACACAGTAAACATTCAATACCTATTATTTTTAAATCTGTCAAAACTATTATTTTTATTATGTCTCATCCTAGCAGATTGTAGTGTCTCAGATACAAGACTGAGTCTATAATTTATTTTAATCTCCTTTGGTTTACTAACCTAGCACACCTAATAGAAAATTACATTGTGCCTCTCTTCTGTGCACAATGCCAGTTTGTTTGGAGCTGACACACAGAATTTTTAGTAACAGCCAGACTTCTTATTAGTTATGCCTTTCTAATCCTTTCTACCAAAAACAGACAAACTTGTTAATTTTGTTGTTGATACTCTTCCTGGAAATTAGCACAATACTCAGTATATAATAAACATTCAATAATGTATTTTTCTTGAGAAAAAAATTGTTAGGTAAGAATGACATAACTTTATTAGAAAAATTGGAAGACTGTATAGGGAAAATTAAGTTAGGAGATATTATGGTTGTCTAACTAAAAATAGTGGCTTTAACCTTGATGGTGATGATGGTGGAAATAGATGTGTGTGTGTGTGTGTGTGTGTATTTGAAATATTCTTGATCTTAGCCAAAAGGCCGAGAAACGATTATTTGAAATATTCTTAAAGGAGCTAAACCAAGAGAGATTTGGTGATGGATTACATTTAGATATGAGATATAAAAGATGTCCCAAATATTCTGGTCTGTGTAACTACATTGGCCAGTATAATTCACTGGTGTATGAAATAGTGGGTGAGTACTAGGTCTAAAAGAATAAAAGTAGAGATTATTGGCTCCTATTTTAAATATTTAGAACTGTACCATTCAATTCAGCAGCCACCTATGGCTATTTAAACTTAGTTAAGCTTCATGTGGCTAGGAACTAGCATATCAGACAGGACAGACATAGAATACTTCCAACATTACACAGTGTCCTATAGGACAATCTATGGTAATTAGAATCTGTGTCTATAATTTTAAAAAGAAGACATAATGACATAAAACCCTCCTTTCTTCTGGCCCATTGGAATTTAATATGGAAAATGAGAAAGCTGATATCAATCTTTCTCCTTTACCTTTGGGCAAGTACAGGTTTGGTGTTTTTAGTTTTAGGTTTTCCCATATTCTGTGTTGTGATTTCTAGTTGGAGGGTACTGCGTTCCTAGTAGAAAGTCCACTTAGATGGTAGTTTAAAGCCTGGGCTATACCTAGGGGTAGATTGTGCTCTACCTGTACCTGTACCCCCCATACTTCAGAATGTGGCTGTATAGGAGACAAAGCTTTTAAAGAGGAACAAGGGACCATTCTGATGGGCCCTAACCCTATCTAGCTGGTGTCCATGTAAGGAGATAATGTCTAGACACACAGAGAAAGCAAGGGTGCCTGCACACACAGAGATCTACATGAGAACACAGCAAAGAAAGAATCACCTGAGAGCCAAAGGAGGAGCCCTCAGAAGGAACCAAACTTAGTGAGACCTTATCTTGGGCTTGTAATGTTCAGAATTCTGTAAAAATAAAAGTCTGTTGATTGACCCACTGGATCTATGCTATTTTATTATGACAGCTCTAGAAAGTTAATACTGGCTCTAAAGCCAAAATGTGTGGCTCTAAGGCCAGCTCTGTTCTCATCAGGTAGGTGGCCATAGGTGAATTACTTAACTCCTCTGGGTGCCAGTTTCCTCATATGTAACATGAAGATACTAATAATTGTACTGTCTTCTCAGTGGGTTGTTATAAGTATTGAATGAGTAAATATTTGACAAGTGCTCAGAATAATACCTAGCATAGGGTAAGTACTCTGTAAATATTTGTTAAATATGTAAAAATAAATACAACTTTGCTATATTAGTTGATTTTCCAATGGTTCTTATAATGAAGACTGTCCATCAGCTGAACACATGAGGAAAAAATTTGAGTCAGCTCTGTGGAACTGGATGAAATTTGTATTCATATAAGTTCCTCTGATGAGAGAATCTAAGCTTGTCCTCCTTTTCAGGAATAATTTCCTGTACTTACCATGAAGTAAAATGAAAGAGGGAACAGGACATACATTCATATGATCTGTGTACAAAGTTCCTCTTCTGCCTCTTACTAGCAATAGGTTATTAAGCAAGTCATTTCACTTCTCAGTCATGTTATTCTTCTGTTTCTAGAGGAATATTATCCAATAGAACTTTCCAGGATGACAGGGAATGTTCTGTACTACCTTGTCTCATATAACAGCCGTGTGGCTATTGAACACTTAAAATGTACCTCGTATCACCAAAATAGTTTTGTTTAGTGTGGCTCTGAAACAATGAATTCTGAGGTTTGTTGTGAGAATGAAATGAAGAAAAAAACTCTATGCAAAATTAACTTGAAGGTTTTATGGTGTCCCTCAGCTACCCAGATGAGATATAAGACATCCAGGATGCATCCTGAATTCCACCTACTTAGGAAACTTAACTGGGCAGTGTCTTCACTCGAGGTACAGGGGTGGAAATTTGAAGGGAGAATATCCGGAGATGTTTGCAGTTCTGAAAGCGTGAACATGAAAAGTGGAAAGAGGAAGAAAGTACTAGCACATTTTCCCCCTGCTAGCCTTCTAAGTACTGCTTGTAATTTTCCTAGCTCCTCAGAGTGGAAAGGCATAATTAATATATGTAGATTCTGGAGAAACCTTTACTCAATGCACCGTACCATTATTTTTAACATAAGTGGGGTGCTGAGCTTTAAAATATTAAAAAATAATTGCTGTTCATGTTGCATAACTTTAAAATAAACTAGCAGGAATAAACAAGACATTATTTAGAGGTAAACACCAATCCACCTTTATCAAGAATAGCAAATAGACTCTCAGGCTGGAATAACAGTTATTATTCCTCATTTTTCCTAATGCGGTTACCTAAAATTAAATTATAGAATCTGGCTGTTTATCAGATACAAATAGATTCTGTGATTACAACTAAATGCTGTAATAACTGAGTTCCAATTCATAGTCTTTGCATATAAATTGAATTTTTTGAGTATATACTCAAAAGAAATACAATAACTACTTATTTTCATGTCAAGTAAAAATCAGAGTGATGATCACTCAGAGATTCTGTCATTTTTCAATGTTAGATGGCAACACTAACTACATTGTCATTTATAAAAATGCATTTTAAAAAATGAGCTTATAATTTACGGATGCAATTTTTATCCCAGTATTAGTTAAAACTCAGACATTTTGAATTGTGGGATAAAAATACTGTGAGTGTTGACATTGCATGGAACTTTACTCAGTTTTATGGTGTCACCCAAGCACTTTATGAGATTGAAGCCACCCACCAGCCATTTATGTGATCTATTCTTCATTGACTCTTTAGAATTTATGTTTTTCTTAGTAGATAAATTTTTTATGACTTCTTTTGTGTTTGATTTAAAATCTAATTTTGCTTAATGAATGAAAGCAGCTTGGCGTTTAAACTTTCCACCTGTGCCCACCTACATGTAGTTTTACTATGTGATAAGTTGTATAGCTGTTCTCATTCTACAACATGTATTATGGAGCTAATTGTGGAAAACTATTTCTTTTTACTCAAATAATAACAATATCAAATAACATTTTAATGTCTTTCTTAGCCATACTCTTTAGTATATACATTTTTATCAAGCTATTTGGTCCTACCACATTGTTGTAAATGAATTGTGTTATTTCCAGATAGTATTTAAGACTTAGTTTTTATAATTTCAGGGAATTTTTAATTTATGGATTCAAATCTTTAAAGTTTATTTTTCTATGTTCACCCTTCTTATAAGACAAGAGCTCACATGTACAGCTTTGGTCTCAGAACCAGAGAGACCAACATTTCTTTTATGTGTCCCTTAGACAAAGTGAATATATCTATAGTCATTTTTCCTTTGAAGAAGTCAGGGGAGTATGGTGAAATGGAAGGGGAGGAATAAAAGTCCATAGAAGAGTTTCAACTACATTTCAGATTTCTCTTTCCAGTTCTCTTCCAACTACAGCCAGCCTACCCCTCCCACCCTGGCTTCTACCGTACCAACCAGAGAGAAATCTGCGTGCTGGAGTCCCTGCATAATTAGTACATTAGGCAGGGTTCCCCAGAAAAACAGCATTGGGTACATGGTTTATTTTAAGGAACAGGCTCCTGTGAGTGTAGAAGCTGACATTGCAGGGTGAGTGGGCCAGCTGGAGACCCAGAAGAGCTGGTGATGCAGCTCCAGTGCAAGTCCACAGACATGAGAATCAGAGGAAATTAATGGTGCAGGTCCAGTCCAAGGCCAGTAGGCCGGAAACGCAGGAAGAGCCAAAGTTTCAGTGTGAGTCTGAAGGCAGAAAGCACCCGAAGCTCCCATTTGAAGACAGGCAGGAGAATTCTCTCTTACTTGGGGGAGAGCCAGGCTTGCCAGCCTTTTGGTTCAATTCCAGCCTTTATCTGCTTGGATGATTCCCCTGCCACATTGGAGATCCACTCTTAGGCTGGGAGACTTTTGTCCCATGTTGGGGTCCCCCTACCACTTTCTATACTGATACAGGCCTGAAAACTATAAAGGCTTTAAATAAAAGCCAAAATTTGGCCGGGGATTTAGCTCAGTGGTTTTGGAGCCTGCTGCACAAGCTCAAGGACCCAAGTTCAATCCTTGGTACCAAAAAAAAAAAAGAGCCAAAAATTTCCTCATTCTACTGTTTTCTGTTTTGTTGGTCTTAAAACTTTATGTATTTATTGCAGTACCAGAAACTTTTTCCCACAAAGTTACACATAGAATTCCAATATAAATAAAATACATACATTGATAGTGTAAGTGAGCAGAGTGAGAGAAGAGGCCGCGTGCCTGTACACTTGGCTGGGTCTAATTTCCCCAGTCCCCTCCCAAGCACTCAGAAACATAGCAGCTCCATGATTTAAGGAGCAAAACTGAAAAACCAGCCAACTGTTTAATGCCCATGCCAATGTTTTATGCATTCTAGGCATAACAGTTAAAGCAAGTTTGATTATTTTTCTTCTGGGTCCTTTTGACTCATTCTGTGTTCAATTATTTCTATTCATTGTTTCACTGAGTGTTTTATTTTGTTTACTTTTTTAATATTATTTTCTCTTCATGTTATTCAGTGGTTTGTGTTGCAAACACTTTGCATAAATAGTAGGGTGTACCATGCTATGGAAGGTTCAGAGGATTGCAATGACCTCTGTGAACCTGTGCTTTTTCTGAAAAGGAAAAAGCATATGTCTCTGAAATATTTAAACAAGCTAAGGCAAAACAAACCACACAGACAACAGGAACTTCATTCGTGAAGTTATTTCTAAAGATCTATATGAATATTTCATCAAGTATGAAGAATATCATACTTTGTGGTTGGAATGCCAAGATTCATGAAGCATTAAGTATTTCTCCAGGAGCCGTTAGCAATCGTCTGTCCCCTCTGGAGACTTATTTTGTGTTATTTGCCTTTTATTTTTGTAGGTAACAAAGGGAAATAGGACAGATGGCAGTAAGTGACAAAAAATGTTTACTGTGTAAAAATCTTAAGATTATTAATATTGTAATGTTCCATCTTTTCTTCTTAACTTCTTGTTTTTTTTACCTTTTGGACTCCTAGAGAATCAGGAGATATAGGAGGCAAGTTGAAAGATTTATTTTAGAGATAGGACGCTGGCAAGAAGAAAGAAATGAACTCATGAGATTGTATA
Source organism: Heterocephalus glaber (assembly GCF_000247695.1). The sequence continues at coordinate 1,526,575 of NW_004624853.1, read as the reverse complement.
GAGAAGGGTGATCGATTTCCTAAAGAGAATTATTTTGTTGTTGGGGTTGAAAAGTCATGATTAAAAGAAAGATTTTGAAGAGGAGAAGCCATTGTTGCTATAAGTAAAATGGGAATATTTGTAGATGGGGAAATTTTATTTAAAATATTTTCCTAATAATTAAAATGCATTTATACAATTTATCCCCTTTATCAGAAACAACAAAAGCTTCATAAAGATATGCAAGTATTTATGGCAACATTAATACCAGATTGCTGTTTATACCATAAGGCAATGTGACTACAGTAGACCACATGGCCCTTGTACTGCTGGACAACATTATGCTCTTATATTTTCTAGAGTATCATTTACCATGTGCTACTAAAATGTGAAAAAATAAAAATATCCCATAGAGTAACTTAATCTTTCTCAGGTTTTGTTTTTAAAGTAAAGGCATGAGCAAGGAACACAGTGAATATTTAAATTTAAAATTTTATTACAGTAAAGATCCATTTCAATTAATCCCTTCTCTTTGAACACATTTATCCTACTATTCTCGCCACATTCTGAAGCAGCCCTGGAAGACTTTTTTCTTGAGTGTCTTTTTGAGGTTTGGCCAAAATTCAGAGAATGCTGCTGCCACATGCCATCCAACAGAAAGCTATGCTCCTAAACACATTACAGTATGACTTCATCCACCTTATTCGCCAGAGGTAGCACTGTGTAACTTCTAGCTCTTCCCAAAGTCAAAATGTTTTCAATTGATTCAGGACATAGAGGAAGACACAACAGTGCAACCAAAGACACTTACGAAAGATGACTTCCAGAACTGCTTCCGTAAGTGGCAAGAATGATGGGATAAGCGTTTTCAAAGTGAGGGGACTGTGTTTTATGAGGTATTAAAGGCAGTGTGTCTTTCATTGTAATCATTTTTTTAAAAAATTAAACATTCACCATAGTTTTTGATCACCTCTTGTATGTTAGCAACATGACAAGTAATGGGGGAAATAATATAACTCATAAGTATACATATTGAAAGTAGAATTTTAATCTATGTACGTAAATGTGCATTGAATTGTATATTTATGGTCTACATAATATTAAGACTTTATCTATTGCCTAAGTAGCAACTTTATAATCATCCCCTTTATATATATATATATATATAAAGGGGATGATTATAAAGTTTAAACATATATATATATGTTAAACTATTTAGTGGAGCAACACGGGGCCCACAAAAGAGAGACATTGCAAATGATCTAGGCTGAGTTGCAAGTCTTTGTCTGCATGGCTAAGGAGACCCAATAGAGGTATATCCACCACTGTAGATACTTACCACATGAACTGATATCACAGTGCTGCCATGTGGAGTCTCTGGAGAATACAAATAAAAATGTTTCAGTGCGGAACTTTGGGATTCTGTAATGTACCAGGTCCTCCTGCATCAAGTGCTGGTGCAATACTGGGTTTTAGTAGATACTGAACCCTTGATGGTGACACAAAATGACTCTGTGACTGGACCTGTCCATTACTAACCAGCTATGATAGATGGGAGCGATACACTTTCAGTTCAACTCCAACAGATCCAGAAAGCATGAGCATGTATCATGAAGGAGTGTTCAAGAGTCCTGTGTAGCCCACTTCATTGCACAGATGATTTTTTCTGAACACACACCTGTACACCAATGAGGGTTCTTCTAAGAAAAGCTCATGGTGGAGGAAAGATCTCAAATTGGGATAAAGATGGGTCAGCCTGATATGACAGGTAGACTTTAAGTTCAGTAGTGAAGGAAATCTGCCAAGACGCTCGATTGGCAAACATACAGTTTACTGTGAAGATAGTAAGAGAGTAATATTTTCATCACCCTGAGGACATGAGCCTGCAAAAAGATAGGGCTGAGCAAAGAGATATGTCAGAGATGCCCAGATGTAAGTGGGATCACAGCACCCCATTCATAAGGGCAAGGAAACTAAAGGGCTTAATCTTTCAGGCCTGATATCTACAGTCCCCCAGCAGGTAGTAACTCAGAGTCACGAAAGTGTTGGCAGGGCCTGAGGAAAACCTGGAGTGTGAGGTGCAAGGTTCGTGATGAATATCCTTTAAAGACCCCCAAATCAGCTGAATCATTGGATGTTGTAGCTTGGTTTGTTGCCTTTCTGTAGGTCTTTAAGGAGTTGTAACTGGCCACCATTTTTTTCCCCAATGACATAGAGTTTTATTTGTAGATCATTTCTGTGTAAAAATATATCACACTATTGAGATTTTTTTGAAATGTCATGAATTTTAATGAAACTTGAAAATTTAATTAATCTTAACAATTACTTATTTTGCACTTACTATGTACATATTTCAGTAAGTTAAAATATCATTCATTTTGGCTTTTTACTATATACTTTGTAGTAATTTCAACACATTCTTTTATCATTTTTTATTATTCTTCATTGTCCTATGACAGGAATTGGCAGTTAAATGTTCACAGTTGAAATTTTAGAATTTGATAATAGAAATCACAAGGGATGTATCTATATAATGCAAATAATGTAGCATTATATACTTCACATCAGGAAAATTTTGTACTATTCTATGTTACACAAGGAATCAATTCCTTAGTTTACAGAATTGCAATAGAAAAATGTCCTTATATTGAGCTTTATTACATTATTCTTTACATATTCTTTTTTAAATTTTTATTTTATTAATATGTGTTTGCAGTGAATGCAGCTTACAATCATCCTGGGGAATGTAACATGTACATATGACAATTTATTTCTTTTTAAAAATATCTTTCCTATTCCCTCCCCCCTTCCTCCTCCAGTCTTCTTATCTGAGTTTTCATCCTTATTGGTATTATTAATCTCAGCTCACATTATGGTATATAATGTTTACATTAATTGAGATTATAAGGTTTCTGTACATGGCATATCTTTATTTTTCTTATTTCTCCCTCCTCACGTCTCACCCTTGCTCCCTTTGACCACTTCCTTATTGCAATAGATCCATCCTGTTATCCCCTTTTCTCTAACCTCTATTGTTCTCTTTGGTTTTACTTTGCATCACTGAAATGAGAAATACTACACAGTATTTAAGCTTGTGTGCCTGCTTTATTTCACTCAACATTATATTTTCCAGGTGTATACATTTTCCTACAAATGTCTCAAATTTGTCACTCTTTATAGTTAATATTCCATCATATATATCGCATTTTCTTTATTCAATCATTAGATGATTGATGGGTATATAGCTGCTTTCAGGGTTTAGCTATTATGAACTGTGCTGCTATAAACATTGCTATGCATTTATTGCTGTAGTATGATGGCTTAAACTCTTTGGAGAAGATACCTAGAAGAGGGGTAGCTGAGTCATATGGAATTTCTAATTTCAGTTCTTTGAGAAATCTTCATGCTGATTTCCATAATAGTTGTACTAGTATACATTTTCACCTAGAATTAAGGAGGATTTTTTTTCACCAGAGCCACACCAGCATTTGTGTGTTTGATTTCTTAATTATCACTATTCTTTCTGGAGTAAGATGGAATCTTAGTGTTCTTCTAACTTGTATTTCTCTAATGGCCAGAGATGTTGACTATTCCTCATGTATTTGTTGATCATTTGTATTTCTTCCTCTGTGTAGTGTCTGTTCATTTCTCTTGCCCATTTATTGACTGAATCTTTAATTTTAGGTCATTTAATTTTTTTGAGTTCTTTGCATATTGTAGATATTCGTCCTCTGTCTGAGGAGTAGCTGGCAAAAAGTGTTTTCCCATTCTGAAGGTTGTCTCTTCACTCTACTGTACAGAAGCTTTTTAGTCTGATACAATCCTATTTGTTAATTCTTGCTGTTATTTGTTGTGCAATTGAGTTTCTGTTTAGAAAATCCTTTCTGACACCTATGTCTGCAAATGTTTTACTTATTTCATCTTCCAGTAGATTTAATGTTTCTGTTTCAATGTTTAGATCTTTGATTTCAATTTTATTTCAATTTTATTGTAGTATAGTACGTGGTAGAGACAAGGGTCCAATTTCAATCATCTGCAAACAGATAAGCATCACTTGTTGAATAGGCTATCTTTCCTTTCAATATGCTTTTGGCTCTTTTGTCAAAGATCAAGTAACTGTACATGTCTGAGGAAGTTTCTGTATCCTCTATTCTATTCCATTGATCCAGGTTTCTGTTTTTGTTCCAGACCATGCCATTTTTATCACTATTGCTCTGTAATACAGCTTGAAGAGAGGTATTGCTCTGCCTCCTGATTTACTCTTGTTGTCCAAACTTGGTCTTGGTATTCTGAGTCTCTTCTGGATCCATATGAATTTTATGATTGTTTTCTCTAGTTCTGTAAAGTATCCTGCTAGTATTCTGATTGAGACTGCATTGAGTCTGTTTAACAGTTTTGGTCTTATGGCCATTTTGCCAATATTAGTTCTCCCTATCTAGGAGCAGGAGACATCTGTCCATTTTCTGATGTCTTCTTCAATCTTCTTTTTTCAGACTAGAGTAGTTTTCTTTGTAGAGAGGTCTTTCAGTTCCTTGGTTAAGTTGATTCCTGAGTACTTCATTTTTCTTGAAGCTACTATGAATAATGTTTTAATAATTTCCTTCTGGTCAACTTCCTTATTGGTATACACAAATGCTAATGCTTTTTGTATGTTGATCTTCTATCCTGCTACATTGCTGAAGTTAGTTATCAACTCTAAGATTTTTTGATGGAATTATTTGGTTCTTCTATATAGGCTATCATGTCATCTACAAATAATGATAATTTGAGTTCTTATTTTCCTGTATGTATCCCTTTTATTTCTTTTTCTTGCTTAGTTGCTCTGGCTAATGTTTCAATTACTATACTGAATAGAAGTGGTTATAGGGGACATCCTTGTCTTGTTTCTGATTTTAGGGAGAATGCTTTTTGATTTTCCTTGTTTAGTATGATATTGGCTCTTGGTTTGTCATATACAGCTTTTATTACATTCAGGTTTCATCCTTCTAGACCTCTTTTCTTCAGAGTTATTTTTTTATCATGAAGGGGTGTTAAATTTTGTCAGAAGTCTTTTCTGCATCTATTAATATGATCATGTTCTTTTTTAGCTTGCTTCTGTTTATGAGATGTATTACACTTATTGACTTGCCTACATTGGACCATCCTTGCATCTCTGAGGTGAAGCCTACTTGATCATGGTGAATGATCTTTTTGATGATGTGCTGCATTCTATTTGGTAATATCTTGTTGAGGATTTTTGTATCTATGTTCATTAAAGACACTAGTCTATAGTTCTCTTTTTTAGTTGGTTCTTTATCTGATTTGGGGATCAGGGTGATACTGGCTTCCATAAAGGAATCTGGGAGCACCCCATCCCTTTCAATATCTTAGAAAAGCTTGAGAAATATTGGTGATATAACACGCTTAAAGGTGTTGTAGACTTCAAGAGTGAATCCATCAGGTCCTGGAAATTTTTTAGTAAGTAGATTCTTTAATATTATAATTTCATTGCTTGTTATTGGGTTGCTAAGTATATTTATGCCTTTTGTGTCAATTTTGTTAATTTGTATGTGTCTAGGAATCTGTCCTTTTTTTAAAAATTGCTAATTTGTCAGAATATTATTTTTTAAATAGGCACTATGTTCTGAATTTTGACAGTGTGTGTTGTGATTTCACCTTTTTCATTTCCCCTTGATATAAGTCTTTTCTATTTTTCCCTTGGTAAATCTGGCTAACAGCTTATCTAGTTTATTTGTTCCTTCAAAGAACCAGCTTTTCAATTCATTGATTTTTTTTTACTGTTTTTTAGTCTCAATTTCATTGATTACTTCTCTCCTCTTTATAATTTCCCTCCTTAATTTTGGTTTGGGGTAGGTTTGTTGTTGCTTCTCCAGTATCTTGAGATTTCTCATAAGGTTATTTATTTGGGGTTCCTCTCTTTTCCTAATGGGATGATTGACTGTGGTGAATTTTTCCGCTTTGCACTGCTTCCATTGTGTTCCAAAGGTTTCAATGAGTTGTACAGTCATTGTCATTAACTTTTAGAAATTTTTAAATTTCTTCTTTGATTTCTTCTGTGACCCATTGGTTGTCTAGGAGTATGTTGTTAATTTTCCAGGAGCTTTTTGCCTTTTCCAATTTTTTTTCTGTCATTGATTTCTAGTTTCATTATACAGTAGTCTCATACAGGATGATTTCAATTCTTTTATATTTACTTAAGGAGGCTTTGTGGGCTAGTCTGTGATCTATTTTTGTTAGAAAATTGAAATGGTACTTAGAAAGTACCATGTGCTGAGGAAAAGAATGTATACTGTGCTGTAGAGGAGCGAAATACCCTGTCTATTAAAGTCCATCTGTTCAAGGGTGTGATTCAGTTCTGATATTTTCAGCTTTGTATGTCCATATAAGTATTTACTACTTTTATTATTTACTTCAAGTGATTTGGACTCTGTCCCTATGTTTTAGTGGAAGAATTACTTCTGGTTATAACAGCATCAACCAATTCAGTCATGTACCACTCCTGGATGATAGTCCTTGAAGTTATCACCCCATCCATCCTCTGTGCACCCTAAGACTGTTTATTGTTTGTGGTTGTGCTTCAATGAGGTAGTGAAGTGGAGGGAGGAGAATGGGAGGTGGTCGGATAAGAACTGTTAGACACTAAGGAGGAGGTTTGAAAGAGGACACTGAGAAATGAGAAGAAAAGTCTGATGTGGGATCTAATTCTATTGGAATACTTTCATTTGAGTTGAATGGGTAGTATTGAGAGTCTGCAGAGGATATGTGTGTGGACATGGGCGAGGTATGGGTGAAAGGAGGCTTTACTTTGTGATTGACAAAAGCTCTGCGCTTGTCAGAAGCTGGTGACAATGAAGATAATAGGCTAGGTGAGCTCTGGAAGAAACAAAGGCTTAGCATGGGCAGGACTGAGGGTTAATACTAGGAAAGATAGGAGTGGCAGTGAGGGAGCTACGTATGAGAAATTAAAAACGCAGAAAGAACTTAGGTGTGTGAATATTAATGTATTAGTGTTAATTAATATTATTGCTTTGGGGGTTTGAGGTGAAGAAACTAGATAGGGAGCTGAAGCAAGAAAAAGAAACTAGACATCTATTAGAGCCAATGAAAGGAAAAAAATACACAAAAGTAAATACTAATAAATAGAAGAAACTGTAAAAGAATATAACGAAATTCCATATTGCTACATCATTCTAAAAACACACAAAAACTCAAACCTATGAGATATCCAAAGTGAACATATTACATATTCCGATGAGACATTGCATATGTGATTCTCAAGTAGCTTCTTTACTACAAAGCTTAAGTTTTCACACCCCAGTAACTCCTCTAACTCTTCCATTACAATATTGAAACTAACTCAGACTCAGCACTTCTTTCCACCAGGTTTTAGGCATTCTTGCAGATTTTGATCTGGTTTGAATTCTTAGGTTACAAACTCTTACTGTCCCACTTCCTGGGTGTGATGGTAGAATCAGTAGACATATTCACTGGCATGAAATTGTCCACTGAGTCAGGAGTATTCTTATGTAATCAAATCAGCTATCCTCATAACAAGCTAATCAGTTACAGTGGTGTCATTCAGAAGAGGTTGAGAAGTAACATACCATAAGGCCCAATTTTGCATCTCTCTTTAGCCTAGAGAAGAAATCCATGAAAATGGCGTAAGGATCCTAACATCTCACGTGTTGATCCACACTTAACATACACTAAATATGATAGCTATGTCTCCTCTACTGGTGAAGAATAGCATTCAACAGTAATTTTATAGAATCCATTATCTAAAGCCCAGGGACTTGGGGTCTGGGTAATGTTAGAGGGAGGGAAAGAAAAGGAAAAAAATAGTTTCTGTTAAAGATTTCTGCTATATGGTACGGGAAGGAGGAAGTGGGGGGGGCAAAGGATACTCTTGGTGGTAGAGGTATGTTATTTATTTAGATGGTGTTAACAAGAAATACTGGGTACAAGATTAGTAGTGAGAAGTGGAGATGAGAAAAGATTATATGACTAATATAAATATTAAAGAAAGAGTTAATGGAAGACAAATTAAAAAGGGAGAAAGAAAAGAAAACTAGGGAAAGAAACAGGAGGAAGAAGTTAGGGAAGAGATATGGATAAAAGTAGAAGGAGTAAAAAGGAACCAGAAAGAATTCCGTTACCCTCTATAAACTATATCGGAAGAAAAAGGCAGAGGAAAAGAAGCTGACACACGCAAACACACACTCATAAAAGAAAAAAGGAGAAGATAATGGAATAAAAATGGAAGAAAATGAACAAAATTTCTCATAAATAAATAAATAATCTCTACTGTTTCAGCTCCATGCCTCTTTCCCACAGCATATGAACAAGGAGGAGAGCTCAAGCAAGGCATGCCCCTGTTTACTCTCAGGTGTCAGTCTGCCCCAGAATGCTGCCAGATGCAGACATCTGCACACAGTGACCACAGAGCACCACTATGGCCTTCCAATACCGAGTTACTCAGGCTTAACCTGCCCTCCCACTGCAGGAACCATCCATGTTCAACAGCTCTAGCCCCTCTGGGAGACCCCCTCCAGGCTCCTGTCCAACTGCCAGCTGTGTCCTGGGGCTGTCCTCCCACATCCACTCCGGAAACTCGACAGTGTGAAATACAGAATATGGCAAGGGACTGCTCTGGGATAGGTTCGCATACTGAGACTTCTCTACGATGTCATCCTTGCCAGCTCTTCTCCCTCTATGGCAGTGGTGGGCACATTACCGGGGTCACTCACCAACTCCCAACTATAGAAGAGCACGCTGCAAGCAGTATTCTGTGTTTTCCTCACTGGCTCCAAGTGCTACTGAGTCAATCCTGATGACTTTCTCTGGCTCTCTATGGGTGAAAGAGTTTCACTGTGTCTCCCGATGGCAGCTGGCCAGCTGCTCTCTGTCAGTGTGATTTGCAAGGTGACCCCTCTCTCTTCTATTTCTTCTGTATCATTTAAACTTTTTTCCCTCTTTTTTCAGTTCCCTCCTTGTTCCAGGGTAAATCTTACTTTGATAACTCCCTAAGATACAGTTTTCCAGACTCCAGACACTGTCCTGAAAAAGCTGAGTTGCTGGTACCCACTGTGCTGCCATTTTCTTAACCTGGCCACCAATCTGAAGTATTGTTCTTGAACGCCTCTCTTAGGAACATGTGTATGAGGGGATATTGTTTAATATGCTACTGGATTATAAGAAAATGATGCAAAGACATCTGTTCAAAGAGTTGCCAGTCCCGGGCCCACTTTTTGTGCTTTTCTATACTGGCTCAAAGCAAACATGGTACCATGTTTTTTTTCCCACTAGCTCAATGCTGAGACCTGTCTATTACCATCATTGTCACCCTGTCTTCTCACAGCAGCCACCCTTAAGGGGAAGACCTGACTGTATATCCTCAATGGCACCTGCCAGAGTAGGATCCCAGTATTTCTGGCCACCAACTCTTACCCAAACAGAGGCAGCACAGTTCTATTATCACTGGGTGATTGCTTTCCCAGCGGCTACCCAAAGTGAGGAGTTTACAAAACTGGAAGTACAGAAAGTCAATATGCTATAGGATGAATATTCATCAGTGAGTTATAGAACATGGCAAGGAATTGGCACACAGATATCTCTTTCTTCATCTACAAGACTATTCCAAGTTTCAAAGGTTCCATATCACCCCTCTGGGTTTATTTCACAATGCCAAACAACCAGCCATGTCTTCTTATGAGGTTTGACCCAATGCAGTTACTTTCCCTGTGTAAATTCTCTTTTTACTTCCATGTTGTTGGCTTGAGATTGTGACAGAAAGTAGATTTAGATAAAGTGATTTTTGTTCACTGAGTGATCAAATATGGTTAAGAATGAATATCTCTAAGCTTCCTGATTGAAAAACTTAAAAATTTTGCAAACTTTGTATCTATTTTTAATATACTACTATAATTTTTCTTTATTTTTTAAAAAATTAGAGCAACTCTTACTCTCGTTTTGTTTTTTCCCGACTCTACTTTCCTTTTATAGTTCCCCTATACTTGAACTTTTCTCACTATAATGATGACATATAGGTGGTTTGGTTTTCTCAGAATGTGAGCACTGATAGTGCCATCTTTTATATATGTTGTGGCATACTGGCAGAATGCAGTAAATTGTGAACAGCAGCGTACAACCTCCTTCAGTCACTTCTCACAGAACACTGAATTCTTCTGACCACAATTTCCCTTAGGCAGAGTTAAGATGTTTACTAGCTTGTATGTATATGATAGTGAGACCGGGGCTTCAATATCACCTCTCCCCTTTCCTCACCATTCCCTTTTTAAAACATTCTTTCTAATAAGGATTTAGATACAACATAAATTATCAACCCATGGTACATCTATTAATATTAGACAGGAATACCCTGCTAATATTTCCAGTGGAAGCGAAACCTAAAACCTTACCTATTAAATTGATATATATCACTTACTATGTATCTAAAACTTGACCTAATTGTCCTAGTTCCTCCAGACTTGGATATGTCAAGTGTGGAATCCTTTATTATAATTGTAATTGTTTGGTCTCCAATTTAAATATTCTACCAAGTGGAGAGAACCCCACTCTCCATTTTTTCAAACGTCTCTACTTGTTCTTTGGTCATGAACTCTCTTTACTCTCATTACCCACTAATCATGTCATGAAAGTTAATCTTTGGAGAAGTTACAAATGTTATTAATGTTCACAAAGACTGTGAAGATTGCAGATGAAAGACCCAGCAAAACTACATTGTCCTCCCCTTGAAACAAAACAAAGACAGGTACAAATATTTGAAAGTAAGTCACATTTTTACATATCATCCATTATTCTTGCATTTAACAGGATGTTAAAGATTCTATATCTTCTGAATTTATTAGGTTGGTATTTAGCGTGTTCCATGGCCAAAATAGCAAAGAAGGTTCATCATTGCTGGTTAAATTAGCCTCATGAAAATGTTGTTGGTGAAAGGTTACAGAAATGAGTAAGAGATCCAACCAAGCAGTATATTAGACCATTTATCACTATAATTTTAGAAAGGCATTCTGATGATTTAAATGAACTTAGCTAAAGGGTAGATATTTAGATAAAAGTTAATAATTAAAACCTAAATGGCATGATTAGCTCTTTCTTTTGATGAAAAGGAGACAATAAATATGCATGCAGTCTTTAAATTGTCCTTTTGGGAAAACTAATGCCAAGGAAACCATATCTCATAATAACATTTATTATTCGAAATTAAAAATTTTACAGCTACATTACATATATACTAGGTCACCTGAGTATTTCATGTTCTCTCAGATATAGGCAGCCTTTCTCATATTCTTTGGTTTTGGATCATTGAATGCTGGAATTTAATTATTTTTACTTTGCTGTTTTAGTATTTGCTTTTAACAGAGTTTTCTCTATATATTAAGGATAGAAAATTCACTGTCTTTGTGAAAATTTCAAGGAATTTAACCTTTTTTGCCCCTTTGTCATAATGGTTTTATTAATGTTTGTGTAATCTAAAGTACATATATTTTCTCTGGTGTTTAATTTTAAGATAGTAGACTCTTAACTTTTCTGAGAAGGATATTGAAACAATTTCTTATTAGCTCTAGAACCCTGATTGAAAGTTCTGTGTCTATAGATCTAAGATCAAATTGGTTTCTCCTCTTTTGTATTCTTAATAGAAACCAGGAAATAAAAGAACTTGGTGAACTTTCTCCACACTGGGACAATCTAAGGAAAAATGTCCTCACTCACTGTGACCAGATGGTGAATATGTACCAAGACATTCTGACAGAACTTAGCAAGGAGACAGGTGGGAAACCAACAACTTTATGTATTCAAACTGAATTGCATTTCACGTATATCTTATGAAAACAGTAACAAACATTGTTTTTATGAAGATAAGGAAGCCAAAGCTTTCTTTAAAAATTATCTCTAACTCTACTATCTGGAAATCCAAAATAAGGAAATAAAAATTTTTCTATTCTACTTTATAGTATTATTATGAGAATAATTAAAATATTTTAATAACTGAATTTGAGAAAACCCGTAAATACAAGATGTGTTTTTCTTTCTGACAATCTCGTAACATTTTTGTCACATGCATTTGTCAACATATACACTTCTAAAAATGTATTTATTTACCAGTAATGTTTCGTTTTTTCCTCCTAGGGTCTTTCAAATCAAGCAGCAGCAAAGGAGATAAAACATTAGAATTTGTTCCAATAAATCTACACCTACAAAGAATGCATGTGCACAGCCCTCACTTGAAAGGTACTATATATAATTTTTTATAAATGGAAAATTATCTTAGAGTGCATACTTTAATAGGCTTGACAAGCTTGACAGAATTTAAAAGTTTACGAGTTATATAAGGATGAAGATTAAAAAAACCAAAGCTCGTACTGATCTTAAATAGTCCCAAAGTGACTACAGTATGTTTATTTCTGGATTTCTGGGCCATACTCTGTAAATGTGACATCTGAACTGAGTAGCAATAAAAGTGCTCAAAGAGCATATCAGCTCTCTCAGATAGTATTCATGGTGAATAGTAATTAACACTTGTGCTACTGTTTGAATTAGAAATGAGAGAAAGAGAAAGAGAAAGAGAAAGACAGAAAGAGAGAGATAGAAAGAACACTTGTTTTGTACCTGTCTTTTTAAACCATAGCCCCAGTGGGGAATAACATGCCATTTCTCTTAGAGATGACTACCAACAGGAACATTCTTTTTATTGGAGCAAGTTAGTACAAGATTAAGTAAGTGGGAAGTGGTAGAGCATTTTGATGTACTCAGTTTTTCAAGGAGAAATGTGTGGAGGTTTTCATAAGGATGCTTAATAGGGTCTACAGTAACTGATATGGTGTCATATTACCATTCAGCATAATTCCTTGCCATTTCTTAATAGAGTGTTTTTAATCTTTCTCATCTCACTCTTTACTTATTACTCTATCAGTTGTTCCTGTGTGTATGACATGACTATATATCCTCATTTTTCAGCTGAGGCCCTAGATTATTATGCCTTTTTCCTAGTATCAGTGTTATTGGTGCCACCTTAGCCTTTCATTCTCAAAAGTTTCCCCCTTTTGAGTAACAAATACTCTAAACATCCTTCTAGTACCAATTTTCTAGGCAGCCAAAAGCAACTTTGAATCATCGAATCTTTCATAAGTGCATTAATACAATCATACCCACATCGTGATGTGTAAAGACATACTCTGATACCATGTTTTGTAGGTATTGTCAGCAATGCAGTGGTTACAAGTGTGGAAAAGCAGAAATGAGTGAATCTTTGTGTACTGTTAGTGGAAATGTAAATAGTTGTAGACATAATAAATATCAAGGTTTCTCCAAAACTTAAAAGTAAATCTACCATATGACTGTGGATTCCATTCTTGTACTTACATCCAAAGAAATTAAAATCAGGTTGCCTAGGAGAGACTAGTATTCCTACATTTACTGCAGCATTATTCACCATTGTACAAATATTAATGTAATCTAAATGTTCATTGAAAGAGAAATAAAGAAATCGTCCATATAATTTTCTATCAAAAATTTGAAATTTCCAAAATGTCGACTCTATAGCAAGAATGGAATACTATTCAACTATAAAAAGGAAGGGATCCTTGACAGTTTTTACAGTTTGGTTGAGCCAGGAGAACATCATGCTAAGTGAAATAAGCCAGTCACAGTAGGAAAAATACTACATGATACTGCTTATCTGGAGAAACTAAAACACTGAATTTTATAGAAACAAAGACTGGAATATGGTTTCTAGGAGCTTTATGATAGGAGAAACAGAAGTATTAGTCAAAGGGTTCAAAATTTTAATTATGTAAGGGTCCTAGAGATCTGCTTTACAGTAGACAGCTTGTAGTTCCCAATACTGTACTGCATACTTAAAATATGCCAAGAAGGTAGAATCTATGTTGTGTTCTTATATACAGACACACAATAATAATTTTCATCATTATCAATAAAGAGGGAAGGAGGAAAATTTTGAAGGTGATAAATAAGTTGGTAGTAGCTACAGTGATGTTAAAGGTGAGTCCTTGTCTCCAAACTTTAAATATATATATATATAATATGTATATATATAATATATATAGGCTTTATATAACTTTATATAACTGTTATAACTTTATATAACTTTAAATATATATAGCTTTATACACCAATAATACTTCAATAAAGTGGTTTTTAAAAGAATTAAAATTAAATTTCTGCTGTCTCAGAATCAACTGAGGTTTTATAATTAGAAAAATTAAGCATTTTGTTTTCTAGATTGTGCTTACCAATCATATATACACAACTAGCTGATGTGTGGTTATAGTGTGGTTATAGTTATCTTGACATACAATTTTATCATGTTTTGAAACCCTTGTCAACAATCTGAAATTTTCGCTTAGGTACTTTTCACCACAAGTCATGTCAAGTGAAAGAACTAAGATGGATTGGGCCAAGGCATTTAGAACTTTTCCTTCATAACTGTCAAAAGTTTGAACATAGCACTATGATCTGGTTTTAAAGTCTTCAAAACCCAAAGTTTCAATAGTGATAAAGAATTTTAAAGGACTATTAACTAACATATTTTTCCTAATAGCCAATATGAAAAGACCTCTATGTAATAATAAAATGTTTATATATCTAGAAGAAATATAACACAGGGGGATTTGAATTGCAGCTCTGCCACATTTTAAAAGTCACCTAAGTCTGTCATTAAATTATTCTAAATAAAGTTGTCCTCATGTCTGATGAAGGGAGGTGGAGTATGGAAAACATCTCTACTGATACAATAATAGCAGTTTTAGTATACAGGTGGCATTTGACATCCCTGGAATGAAATGGATCTCTCAGTTTTATCAGAACTATTAATCAAGCAAGACCTTATTAAAAGACAATGAAGTCTTGAATTAATGAAGTAGCTAGATTTAGAGAAAAGATGACTTACAGAAGCATTTTAGAGAAATAATCACAAGTGAGTACTTAATGACTGATGGAATAAGGTAATGAGGGAAGCAGATAATTTGGATTATGTACTCATTGATGGATGGCAGCGTCATCAAGCTAGATAGACTGGGATGGCAAATTGGTATCAAATCATTTCTAATTGCATGTTTAAATATTTGATAATGGTCCTTAATACACTTCTACCAAACAAGGAGTAATCATTATCAAACTGGCCTTTTATTTTATGCTTCCATCTGGAAAATGAAAGAATCTTATGCAATATGTTGTTTTCCAAGATATGTGAAAAGTAGACTAGAATGAAGTAGGATGCAAGCAACATGTTTTTCTTCTGATTCTCTGATTTGAATAGAAGAAACTGGGAACTAAAAGAAAGAAGTTCAGAAATGCAAACACAGTCTATGCTGGTTGGTTTGGTTTGGAATGTGTACCAGCCTCCTACAGATGCTATAGCAAAATACCACAAATCAGGACCCTTAACTGATCAAAATTTATTGTCTAAGAGTTCTGGAGGCCTGAGGTCAAAATTCAAAGCACCAGGAAGACCATACTCCCACTGGAGCTTGCACAGAAATCCTTCTTGTCTCCCCCTGGAGACCCCTGGGTTTGCTGGGATCCTTGGCACATCTCGCTGAACCTCCATTTTCATGGGGTGCACTCCTGTAACTTTATTTGTCTTGTCTTCTTTTTGTGTATCTGTGTCTGCATCTAAACTTTTCTATTGAGAACATTGCTCATATTTTCCTAGAGTCCACCCTAATAAGTTGAGTTAAGCTTGATTATATCTGCACATTTCAATGCTATATGTCTTAGAAACAACCCATAAATGAGAGGATTTTTGACAAAGCTGTTAAAAGATAGACTAGTTATGCTCTTTGCAGATCTAAGAAGGAAATGAAGAAAATAACTTCGTTTCCTAAGAGTATTAATGGGAAATGTATTAAATTGTACTGTATTCTGACTTTTTCCTAAAACTATTCATGTATAAAATACATGCAGTCTAAATACATGTACATAAAATAAATGTGTATGTAGACATAACACATGCTATATTATCAGGATATTTTAAAAATGTGTATAATTAAGTTTAGAAGGTATCATTTGAAATTGGACTTAAGATACAGTAGGTACACATACAGTAGACCTCAGCTACCTATTCTAATAGATATTGAAAACTCCACTGAAATTTGGAGGCCCTACCACTTCTTTGTCTTTAAGTTATTTGGCCTCTCTGAATGTCAGTTTTCTTAACTGTAAAATAGGAACATTGAAAGTTGTAATAGATGGTAGAAAACCAAGTTATATACTTGCTTATGTAACACATTGGACAGATTTTGAATTGCAGTTAAATTTATTTAAGATTCATGGAATCTGATTTGAATGTTCAGCTGAATTACAGAGAACATTTTGCAAGTTAATGATGCAAGATTGGTTAAGCCCTGGTATTTCACTGGTGAGTTATTTGGTTGTAGTCTACTTTTTTATTTCATTCTTGCCCTTAGTAAATTATACCTACTCATGTTTGATTAATAAGCCTGCCACATTTAGAGAAGCAACTTTGCAAATAATAGCAGACAGCTTCGCCCAATAAAAAATTAGTTCTCAAAACAAGCAACTAAGGAGAACTCATGTTGTGATATCACATGCTGAAAAATGGAATAACCTTCAAGTAACTCTGGGTATCCCCACACCCATTAAGTTAATTTTTCATCCTCATTTGCAATTTATATTAAAAGCAACAAGTAGAATTTCCACACTTGCCAGCAGCGACAATAGAAAAAATCCCCCAAATTAAAAAAATTTCTTTTATTACAAATTAATAAATTTCATTTTCATAGACCATCAGTTGCAGATATTATAAAACATGGATTTTTATATTATAACAGTCTGCTTTAATTATTTTATATGCTGTAGATTTACAATAGCATTTTGCTGTGAGATCTAATGAATTCAAATTAAAGCTTTTTTATCACTGGAGAAGTAATAGTTTAGTGATAGTTTACACCTAGTGATAGTTTACTTTTTAGGTAACTGTGTAATACATTTGTCTGCAATTTATAAAATAGAAACATTTTATGGAACTTTGCATTATTAATGCACAACTAATTTTGAATCTGTGTGCTCTGTATATATTAGCTATATAAGCATGAGTTCACATTGTGAGCCCATTCTGCTACATAAACATGATCAGATGATCAGAGTTGGACGCATGGCATATGTGAGGGACAAGGAGAGTGGCAGGGGGAGACTTAAGGTCTTTCAGTTGAGTTTCTCTTATTATTCAGTTAGGGCTCCAGAGACAGTTTCTGCTAATGAGTTTAACTGTGCTCCAGGAAACTAAACACTGGCCTGGAAAAGCCATAGAAAGTAAAATCAGAGATACAATAAGGAAGCAGACCACAAAAGAAAGAAGGGACAGAGTTACTGTCATGACTTTCCAGTTCCTGATTTAGGCCTACAGCCTACAGTTCCTGCCCCGAGTTTTCATGAATGAAACACTCCTGTCCAGTACATACACACACACACACACACACACACACACACACACACACACACACTGCTATTTTT
>NW_004624853.1:1423760-1503544 GCF_000247695.1 Heterocephalus glaber | reverse complement strand
ATGTGTAGATTTTTTTTGATCAAGGCTATTTGGAGTCCTATATGCCTCACTTATCTGTATGTCAAGTTCTTTTCCCCTGCTTGGAAAGTTTTCTGGCATTACGTCTGCGATGAGTTTTTTTTTTATGTCATCTCCACTCTCTCCTGTTTCTTCATTGACTCCAATCAGTCTTATGTTATTCATCATTGCATCATCTAGCAGCTGCTGGATTGATTTCTAGTGTTCCCTTATAATTTTGGAACAGTTTTTCTTGTCCTGGTCATTAATTGCAATCCTATCTTCTGTATCTGAAATTCTTTCCTCACATTGGCTCATTCTGCTGTGTAGACTTTCAATGGAGTTTTCATCTCCTGGAAATCTGTTTTCATCTGTTTTATGGATTCCATTTGTTTCCTATTTTGGGATTCCATCATGTTCCTCAGCTCCTCTATAGATTTATTAATCATGTTTTGCACTAGGAGCACAATTTCTCCTGTTATCTGAGAAATTAGTTCTAATTTCATTTTTTCCAGATCCCCTTTTTTTGTTTCTTATTGGATACATAAAGATAGACTAGAATTTACCTGTGTAACTTTTGGGCAACCTCATGACTCTTTGAGCTAGCCATGTCCCTTCCATGAAGTATAGCAGGTACACTTGTACAATCTACATATAACCAAGTCACTCTGAATTGCTTTTCTTAGCTATAGGCTGAATTCTTGTGGATTAGGAAATATTTAAATTTCTTATAAATCTAGTGTTCTATTATCTTTTAAAAAGGTGATTTCTTGTTTATTAGTGACTTGTAAATTGGAAAAAGATTACTATCACAGAGATCAATTAATTAATTTTTTACCATATGCCATATATATAGGTTGATTTGGATAGTATTGTGTTTCTTCTGACCTTAAGTGTTTGGAGTGTTACTGAAGTCTTTCATTCAAAAACATGTTTTACTGTTGGTTTTTTTTTTTTCAACAAAGATCATTCAGATATATCTGGATTGAGCAACTCTGAAAAAGATATGGCATTTACCTGTGGCTTACAAAATTATCCATGTTTTCTTGAAAAATGAGATCCAGAAAAACAACCAATATATCAATACCAAAATCAATTTGAAAAAGATCTACTATGAAATTAGTTTTCTCAAATAAAATGTAGTTTAGCAAGAGGGCATTCACTGTCTTCCTCTTTATGGGGATATTTTTCATTATTAGAATGCAAAAATGATGACATGTTTTGAATCATACACTTAATATATGTGAAACCTGATGGCTTTCAAGACCAAAGGACTGTGTTTCAATTTAAATGTATGGATGTTGTATTATAAAAACAAAGTATTTGACTGGAAGATAAATTAAGAGACATTTTGTGCATTTTTCCCATATCCCCTGAGGAAATTGCAGAAGTATGCATTTGAAATTGTGTAAGACATACAGAAGTAGGAAATGACTTATATAGATTTTTTAAATGCCCCAGTATTGTTCTGTCCTTGAGCCAAATTGCATTATTTTGATTCTTCTCTCCGTCAAATGTGGTTGAAGGATTGTTCATTATTGTTGAATTTCAATATGATTGCAAATTAAATGATGCAAAACTCAATAAAGTAAAATACACAAAAGACCAATTAACATCTTATCTCAGTAAGTAGAGAGAGGACTGAGAAAACATATTGTTCTACACTGTAGCATATAATTAAGATGTAGTCATAAATCAGGAAAATGTTATAACTTGTTTAGGTGCCCAGGTGGCTTTTAGGAAGATCAATTAGCTCCTCTTACCCCCTAGAGATGAGACTTCATAGTTATTCCTACCAATTTAAACAGAATAATTTCTCCAACTTCCCACAGTATGTGTGCTCGAGTGCGAACAGCATGTAATTGATGCTTGCAAAGTGTTCATCTCCTTGTCCATTCCTCTTCCAGATGCTCTGTATGATGTCATCACTGTTGGAGCCCCAGCAGCCCATTTTCAGGGATTTAAGAATGGTGGTCTTCGGAAACTGCTCCATAGATTCGAAACAGAGAGAAGAAAGTAAGTAAAGACAGAAAAGAAATGCATATTCTCTTAAAGATAGTATCCTCCCTTTGAACGAATCTATAGACAAGGATAAAGAACTTTGTCTGGCATAATGAATAGTTCTTGTCATCTCTAAGCCATTAGGTAACTTAAGGTTATTGAATTTCTCCGAACTACTTGAGAAAAAAAATAGAGTAAACGAAATCCCTAAACAGTGTGCTTATTGAGTAATACTGTGCTGGCAGAACATGGTGCTGAAAGCCATGTTGCAAAGGGGTGATATTCTAGAAGTAGCTATTGCTCACTCAAGGACTAGTGATCAGAGTTTAGCTTCTTAACGTCATCTAATTTAACTTTGAAGTCATAGACACTTCATACAAAATGTCGGTTCTTTTTTATAACTCTGACCCTACTAGTGATCTCCATCTGGCCTGAGACAGGCCGCATAAGTGCCTCATCTTTCAGCTGTGCCATTTGAAAAGGAAATATCAATACATAGCATTGTCCATTCAGTGATGAGAAAACTTTCTGTTCCTTAGAGAAAAGGCATGGCACAAAAACCAAAGTATTATTGCCATTTATAATTCTATTATGTCCTTCCTCAGTTTGTGGGTTTTAGCACTTAACATGTATTGCCTTATACAGCTTTTGCATGCATACTTTACCCCCACTTCATGCAGATGGCCGCTCCCTGTACTAGTCTCTGGCTACGACTACTCTCAATGCCAACCATAAAGGACATTATCCAGCTGTGCAGAATAACTCCCATTTTCAAATAGCTACTCTTTTTAGATTCAGAACCCAAATTCTGAGAATCAGGGGAAAAGACTCATTCTTATTCACAGGTGGTTTAGTAATAGCATTAGAAAATCTGTTTGAGCAGGGAAAGCAGAACTTCTTAAAGTTTGATCACATTTGTCACATATAATTTTTTATATGCTTTTTTGGTGCCCGGATGTTCAGGAGGAAAAAATTTAAAGTAAGTTAGAATTGAATAATTGACACACTATTATATAAATATATAAATTACATATATATTAGTTTTCTTTCTCTTTTTCTTAAAGTATTGAATTTGGCACAATACTATTAACTCAACTATAGTTCTTATTTGTATTTCTCTCTAGTTTTTGTTCCTGTGGGTGAAGGTTTATATTTCTATGAAATGGTGTTATATGTGTAGAGTGTCAATATCATAATCATCATGTAGAACTATTCCATCTTCATAAAGAGACTCTCAGGTTAGCTCTTAATAGTCATAGTTTTTCCCCAAATCTTTCTACTCTAGAAAATGTTTCTGTTGCCTTACTGCAGTAGTGAATAAAAATCAGTTTTCCAGTGATAGAAAACTCAAAACTTCTGGGAAGAGCAATCTCCAGTTTACTTCATGGGAATCACAAGTCACTTCAAACCACAGACACCACCAAGGAGGGTTTTTTCTCTTTCTGAAGTGGGAATGGGAGCAGAAGATAGGTGTCACAGAGGACAAATGTTTCTCTACTTAAGACAAATGTTTCTCACTGACATGGTTTGGTATCATACTTTGAGAGGGATATGAATATTTTGTAGTCCTCACTCCCAGAACAGGTAGATCTGATTAAAAGATTTAGGTTCCATTGTGTCACTCTTTTTCCAGTCCTTTTTTTTTTTTTTTTGAGTGTGTGTGTGTGTGTGTGTGTGTGTGTAAGTGTGTGTTACCTGAAATTGAACCCAGGGGCTCTGCACTGAGCCACATCATCAGCTCTTTTGTTATTTTTATGTTAAAGTACTGCCCAGGCTGGGCTTGGACTCAGAATCCTCCAGTTTCAGCCTCACAGGGTGCTGGGATTACAAGCATGCACCATCACACCTAGGGGTGCTGTGTTGTTGTCGTTGATGTTGACAGTTTGCTGCAGTGAGGGCTTCTTTGGAAGCCACGTTGAAATATATAGGAAGCAGGAAGACAAACAAACATGGACCTCATCATCATGTCATTTCTTAAGTGATCAGGCCCCTGGCCAATCCACCTGCTTCCTTCATCTCTTGGAGTCATTTGATGTGACTTCCACCGTTAGTGTAGAGTGTTTTATTGTGATTAGCACAAGTAAAATAGATAATGTTTACTCCATCTTGTCTGGAACTAGAAGTCTTTACCTTGAGAATTCACTTAATTATTTTTGTTTTCTTTTTCAATCAAATTTTAAAGTGGATAACATAATTAAAAGACTAAAATCTTTACACAGGGCACCTAGAATTGACTTAAACATAAGGTATTAGTATTTTAGATGAAACATGGAACATAACCATATAATTTTATAAATACCCTGATATGTTATTGGCAAAGATAAATGTTGAGTTGTGTAACTGCACCCTGAGTAATGTTTCTCAAGGTGTAATGTCTGTGCAAATATCTGAATTCTTCACTTTTTTCACTCCTCACTGAGATGTTACATAGAAACACACCCACATTCACAGATCTAGGATTAAATTTAAGTTAAAAGTAAGAGAAAAGTGTAATTAGTGCTTGTAAATACTGATTCCAATAAGTTTTTTATGTTATATGTCCAAATGCTTTATTATTATTATTTATAAAATGCAATAAAATATTTTAAAATTAACTTAGTGTGGCTCCATCAGGAAGTACATAGGTCAAATATGGCTTGCTGAGGTGACTTCATATTGGCCTGTCCACTAAGAGCTGCCCCTAAGGAAAGACTTAATTTCCAAACAAATATTACACCATGCTAATATTTTTTTCATAGATAATTTAAGCAACAAACTTTACATTTCTCAGTCAAAGCCAATATATAGAAGTAAATCTGACTATAAAATTAGTATCTTGTATTTTAAAGTAAATAATTCAGTTTGCAATGAAGAGAATCACCTTAAATGAAGGAAATTTCTTTCTCTCTTCTTTCTTTTGAAATCTCACTCCCAAAGAACAGTCAAGTCTTTTAGGCCACATTTTTGGGAAACTAGCACTGTCATTATTCTATTTAATCTTCATTTATTTTCTTCTCAGCTGAGCAAAGAAATACATTATCATCTGAAAACAGATAATGATTTATATTTCTGTTCCTTAGTGATCTAGTTCTTGATGAATACAATGACCACATAATGAAAAAGTTTATTTAGCATCTGAAAAATCTTGCTTGTGGTACCTTATAATACAAATCAGGTCCTGTATAAATGTACTTTTAAAAATTTCAAGGTAGTCAGGAAGATTGATCTTTTAAAAGCACAAATACCTGAGTGTATTATTCCTTCACTCAGAAATTTTGAAAAAGTCTATGCTTATCTACCTAATACTCAAAGCCTCTGTGATTTCATAACATTCCGCCTTCATCACCCACTCCTCCTGTAGTTACTTCTTAAATGCTATCTATGGAACTATTTCCTAATAGACTATATACATTTTTCACCTCTGGGCCTTTCCTTATTCTATTCCATTTCATGAGAAATTCTCCTGCCTCCTCATCTCCCTACCATTTTCCTTTTTTCTGTCAAAACCGTCTGTATAATCCTATTCAAAATTTTACAAATGGTCTTTCCTGATTCCCTGATCATCATTAAACCTTCCTTATTTCTCAAGATGGCTTGCCTTTCTCCCTTAACTTCTTTTATTTCCATAGTAGCCTTACTAGATTTCGGTAATGGTAAATTATGCTTTATTCTTACCTCATATTTTCATAATCAGTGGTGTTCTTGTGAGTAAGAGATGATGATTTTGAAATTTGGACCTTCCACAGTACCTCATAGAGCACTTTGTATACCAGTAGTCTACAGATCAAGTTCAATAGATATTGGAATTCACATATCAGTCAGGTGGTATGAATAGTCTCTGAAAATAAGTGCTAGAAATTCCATAAGGAAAGTTTAAAAAAACTCAAAATACAGTAACATTAATAATATATACAGTAAAGCAGAGGTTCTCAACATTGTCTGCAGATCAGAATCACTTTTAGAGCTTTAAAACATTTTACTCATGACATAGTATCACCCCAGACTGATCATATCTTAGTCTTTGGGAAGGCAGCCCAGGCATTGCTGTTTTAAAAGCTTCCCCAGTGAGTCTAATGTGCATCCATACTGCTGTGAGAAAACAGGTGCATCGTGCGGAGAGTAGAAACAGGAATAGGTACTGCCTTAGTTACTTTTTGTGTTGCTGAGAGAAAATAAACAACACACAAATTTAAAGGAGCAAAGGTTCATTTCAGATCACAGTTTGTAAAGGATTCAGTCCACAGTTGGCTGGCACCAAGGCAGGGTAGCATGGGAGAAGAGAAACAGTCCATGGAAGTGCAGGCAGAAGAGAACATGCAGTGAGCTTGCCTTCTTTCTGTCCCTTTATATTTCATCCAAACTACAAGTCTATTGGTTGGTGCCACCCACATCCATGGTGGGGCTTTCGTCTTGTCTTCTCTAAATCCATTTGACCACACCCAGAGCTATGCTAAACCTGTTAGTAGATTAATCCAGTACCACAAACCCTTAATTTCATTATCACACACACACATGACCCAGCCACCTCCCCAAAGCCTCACCTATGAGTGCATGAGGCTTTGGAAGGATATCTAGATACATGCCATACCAGGTATACAAATGAGTTTGACTTGAAAACTATACAGAATCTCAATTGGTGTGTATCAAGAGGAAAGAAAGTCTTTGGAAAAAAAACATTTGTTGAAGTACAGAGAAGTAGTCTAACTCACTGACAATTTTTTTGTGTAGAGATTCTAAAACACACTCATTAGACAGTTATAAAATGAAATGAAGTATGAAAAGAAAGCTATAAGAATTTTGCTCTGCAATAACTTGGGTCTTGGAAACAATTAAAATTAAACATAGTGCAGAGATTTTCATGCTACAGATTTGAGACTTTTATAGGAGAAACAAAATCCTAGTTACATATATTTTTCAAAAAATTAAAATCAAGTGACTTGTAACCTATTAATTCACTTGTGACAGCAAACCTCTACTTGTGCTGGGGGTCAGTGATATACCTAGATACTATGTGTGAAAACTTGGGGATGTAAAGAGTCTTTTTTTTTTTTTGTAAAGAGCCTTTCAGCATTGTTTAAAAGAAAGGAGAAGTTATCACTGTAATACATATTTTGCTCTCTTTGCACATATCTAATTTCATCAGGAAGATCAGATTCAGCCAGGACTTTCACTAAGTAGAATCATGACCTGAAAACATAACCTTTTCATTAAGATAAAGCACTTCCTGATGTCTTTGTAAAGAAGAAAAAGGTCAATGAGGGAGGTGTTAACTCCCTATGGTATTTTAATTCCTTGCAATCCACTAAATCGGAATAAACTCAAATCTAATGCCAGCAAGTGATTTCATTGTTAAATGCTTGACTGACCAATTACCCTAGTTACCTCACTACCAGCCCTGCACCAGATCCCATAACCAATATTATTTACCCCACAATTTCAACCTGAAGTGAAAAAAAATCAGTCTTAAGGATCTTGAAATAAAATTCTACCAGTAGGACTATTTTAGGCTGTACTTAAAGCTACAAAAATTATGGATTATACTAGAATTTCTGGGAATTTTAAGCAGGAAATAAAACAGTGTTTTAATCTTTTCCTGCTGCTGTAAGGACATACTTTACCTAGGTCATTTATGAATAACAGAATTTTATTCCTTATAGTTCTGGAGGCTGGAAAATTCAAGAGAAAAATGCTAGCAGATTGAGTGTGTGGTGAAGGCTTATTTCTCACATGGTAGAAGGCCAAGACAGCCCTCTGGATCCTCACAGGATTATTAATCTCATTCAAGGAGGTAAAACACTTGTGACCTAATTACCTCCTAAATGAAGGTCCTATTTTCTAATATCATCACCTTGATGATTATGGGGAACTTGAGAATTCACAACATAGCAAACAGTAATGCAGAATTAAACAAGTCTTACTCTCCATGCATCAGTAATTATTCATTCACAAAGCAAAAACTCTGGAACTGAGAATTTTTTTTTAAATTGTTAGAAAAATGCAAGCAGATTATTTCCTCATTCTCTGTTATTAATAGGAGGCTAATTGTATAAAGGGGGGGGAACACATCAGAGAAAGCATCTGCCTATAGCCTGCAATCTAACAGGCATGGAATGAATCCAGAACAGGAGAACTGGAGCCAGAACTTCACACTACTGCCTTGGAAATGAATTTTTCAGATGGAATCACTGACTGCTATGTAACCTGATGGAGATAAAATCTAAATGAAGATTTTTAGTTGGTGGTATACAACTTGGATGTTCAAGTAAAATGTTCAGAAGCTTTCTGAGTCTTTTCTATGCCTACTGTATAGTACAGATGAGTAGACTGACTGCTCAGTAGAAAAATACTTGCTTTGAAGTCTTTCACTTCCATGCTCAGACTTAATCTGTCTTATCTCTTTTTATAAAAAAAAGAATGTGGGATTCAAATGCATATATCTGTGATTTGATTGGGGCAGGAGACAAAATTATTTCCCCTATTGAGGTCTTTTTCTGTCTCTAATTTGATCTATTTCTCAAGCGCATTTGTCTTGTCAGTCACTGATAGAGCCACTTGGTCTGAGATCCTAATTCTGCTTAGTATTTTGTATGAATCTATAGGTTTGGTCATTTTTATCTTAAGTAGTAGTATTTTGATCTTTTAATGGTATATATTTTAATTATTTTACTGATACATTTCAAATCACACAAAAATTGTATTTGAAGTACTATATAAAAATGTAGGAAAAATTTAAAGCATTCCTAATCTTCCTCCCCAACATAACAGTTACTGGTACCATATCGGTATATCCACTTCCAGGCTTTTGTTGCCTATATAATGTACATCTTTATGCTTTTTCTATTATTGATTCAAAATTTCAAAACTGCCCATGATTAATTCCTGAAAGGCATATTATATATAATATAAACATAATGCTCTTTATTTTCACAATAGCTTATTTGTGTTTCTTTGGAAGTCATGTCCAATACACCAGTGCTAAGCTATTTAAAAATATCAGTCTCAGAGGTGGTAGCTAAAACTCATCTCTCATTCACTTTCCAATACAGCTTTTGTTTTTCCCTTCAGAAAGAGCACTTTCTGTCATAACATTTTTTGCAATCAGTATAATGAAATCACATAGGCACAATGGAAATAGAAATAAAACCCCCGATATTTTCTTTTTTTCCCCCCCTTTGAACCATGTCCAATTACTGATGGTACGACATTTTGAAGGAGAGGGCAATTTAACTTTCTGTGTTGATTATAATTTGATTCCTTGGGGATGTATTTTCTTCTTCCTGTGAGATGGTTCCCCACTGGCCACTTGTAGCTCCAAGTTCAGCTCTTATTTTAGCAAACAGTAACAGCTTCTTGTACACAAACCACATCTTCAAGAAGAAAAGAGCTATATCTCTCATCTATAGCTTGGAATAGGAAAATAAATGCTGTTAATTGAATAACCCCATGAGATTTGACCATCCCGTACAGGGTGAAATTGAGGCTTGCAAAGTGTTGATCTAATGTAGTGCAACTCAATGGGAGGAATTTTTCTAAACTACATATCATCCCAATGAATTCATAATGTAGGCTTCTTCTTCTTTTTCTTAGTTGTATACAAAGGTAAGACTTGCTTGTAGCACAAAAATTCAAAGAATAAAGAAGCCTTCTTTTCCAAAATAAACTGATCTGAGCTGTTTAGTGTACTTTGCTAAAAGATTTCTTCTAGGAGGTTCAAATTATTTAAATTTATAGTAGCTTTTATTCCTATTTCACAAATTCAAGTCATGAGAGTCTAATATTCTTGACTTTCCTGTCACTCCATTTAATTTTTGCAGCCTTAATTCTGGAGCAAGCAAAATCTTTCATCTCAGACAATTCATAGACTCTATACTCTGCCTGGACTTAAATTCTGGTGCTCACACCTTCTAGCTTTACGGCATTAATCAGAACACCTCACCTTTCTGTACCTTACTCCTTGTAAAGTAGCAATACTACTGTGTACCCTAGAAAGTTGTTCTGAAAATTTCAAGAGTTAATATATATCAAGCATTTACTACTCTACTGGCACATGGCAAGGACTTACTGATATTTGTTGCTATTTCTGTAAAACATAGAAATACGATGTTAGCATGTAAACAGGTAAATATGCTTTCACTTTAAAATACTTTGACAGAATCTCAATTCAGACCATGTAAAGCTTTTTTTTTCTAAAATCTGGGTAGAATTTTATTGTTTGAATGTAAGTAATGAACAAATATGTGACTGCTGGTCATTTAGATCATTTCTAATTTTTTGTTATGACCACTTATACTTGCAAGATATATTTTTATTCATAAATCTACAAATTTATGTTTCTTCTTGATAAATTCCTACAAGTAGAGTTTCTTAGTACTCAGGTGGTTAAATTTCAGAGATGCTGCAATTTACCCCTCTAGAAAATCATATTAACATGAATAAAGTCCCAATTCCCTGCACAGTCATGAGTACTGAGCTTCACATACCATCCTTGTGTTAAGTCAGGAGTGTGAGGAAGGACCCACGTGGTCCAGGTGCACTTCTACAGTTGTCTTGCCAGCCCCTCCTTTCCTGGTATCCTCTACTGCTATGTCCATATATCTCAAAGTGAACATATTAAATCATTCTTAACCTTTGACCCTTACATGGCTTCTATTTCTTAATAAAAAGCATGACCACCGTCGTTCTACTTAGAAATCTGGAAATTCTTGACGATTTTGTCTCCTTTCCAAGAAGGGAGGGAGGGAAGGAGGAAGAGAGGAAGAGAGAAAGAGAAAGAGAGAGAAGGAGAGAGAGAGAGAGAATTTTACCTTCATTTATTTCTCTAGAGGTCTTTCAGTAATTAATTATTGGCTAAGACCATCCTATCTCCGTATATATGGATTTGTTTCATTTATACTGATAGTGTATTTCACATGATTGAAAAGAAAGCTTTTGTTACCTGTTTCTTTTTTGTAAGAATCTTTTGGTTTCATGTCTTGCGCTGAGTAACTAATTTAAAGATAATAATACATAGCGTAATAACTATTGTTATCTTCTTAGTATTCTGTTATGACATTTTTATTTTTCCATAAAATAAAAAAAGAAAGTTGAAAAGAAATTTAAAAGATAATCCAAACTCCTAGAACTCATCTGCTGAGTATTCTATTGCCAGATGAGTGAATCACATTTTTTTTTTCATGCAGGCTGGTTCTTGTCCAATTCATTTCCTCACTTTTGACTGCAGTAATATTTCTAAAAGGCAAACTAATCTTGTGATTTCATAATTTTAAACATGTCTTAGCTACATCTTGCATAGCATATGTAAATCCCCCTAAGACTCAAAAAATATGTTCCAAGGCCCCCACTGAATGCCTGAAATCATGGATAGTACCAAACCCTATACAAGCTATTTAGTATAGACATCCATACCTGTGTTATATTTAATTAATAAATAAGGAATAGTTTATCTATAATAACTAATAAATTAGAATAATTACAGCAATATACTCCAATATTTTGGGACCATTATTAAGTCACAGAGGTTTAGTAAGTTTCACTTGACCATAAGCACTGAGATATCATGGCAGTCAAAGTGGTAACCAAGATGACATGCCCAGAAGTGACTACAACTAGGTCACGTGCACAGCAAGGACACACTGAACAAAGGATGCTTCACATCCAAGGTAAGACAAAATGGGGCAGAGCACGGTTTCATCATGCTGCTCAGAATAGCTCACAGTTTAAAATTTATGAATTGTTTATTTCTGGAATTTCCCATGTAATATTTTCACCACAGTTGGGCATAGATAACTGAAACCACGGAGAGCAAAACCTCTGGTTATCAGAGTACTGTATCCATGCGTGATTTGGCTCTGCCTTCTTCTCCAGCTTAATCTCTCACCACCTCCACTGTCATCTCTTCTGTTCACACCGTAGTGAACCAGAGGGAACCTTGTCACTTGTACCTTAGAATTCAGTTCTGCTGGGAGCCTCAGGCATACAAGCATCCCTGGAGATTGCACCTATCCCGACAGCATGGACTGTCCCCTCCTGTTTTACCCACAGGACCCAGGGAACTAACTTGATAAGTGTTAGTTGCAAGAATAAGTGTATTGAGTGAGTGAACAAACAAAGGGCAAGGACTGCCTGCCCTGGGAGTAGAGCACAGAACATATACCTCTGTTTGAAGAGAATGGGAGTCTGAATTAGGTCACAGGCAGAGACAGTTTGTGGAATTAGGAATCATTAGGAATGAGAAACAGGCATTTGTAGAAAATGTCTTGTAGGGTTTTTAAAACCGCCATTCCATAAATATTAGAATGGTAGTCTTTATTTACTTGCACCTCACTAGAAAGAGAAAATACACTTTTACGTGTTCTGAAAGAAGAAAGGTGATGATTTTTAGTAAAAATAGCCAAGTTAATACCTGATTCAATATTAGTAGCGCCATGGTGACATAACGTGTAAAAACTGGTGACCTTCTTCTAATGACCCATCCAAGAGCTTATGAGACTGAAGCTTACTTAGAAAGCACTGTGGTGTGTGTGTGTGTGTGTGTGTGTGTTTGTGTGTGTGTGTGTGTGAGTGATGTGACAAAAATACTGTGTGGCAGGCCAGAATTTTGAAAAACTAAGTCTCCGGTTTAAAAATGAAGAACTTAATCACAAATGAAAATATACTTGCTAAATGACTAGAATTTATAGTGGTACTAAATCTGGTGAAGATAGCAATGTCTGAAAAGAGAAAAACATAAAGCTGTTTGAATTGTGAGATTCTGAAAGCACTGAACTCACTCTTGGGTTTCTTTATTTGCACTGTTGATTGATGTACTTTAGGTGATTTCTCCTGACTTGCTATATTGTTACTGTAGCTTCATTGTTGAAAATCATGGTTAAAATCTTTAGCTTTTTAAAGGAAAGACTTGTTAAGTAAACGAATCATCACAATTTCTCAGGAAAATAATTTGGTTAATGTGAATTTGCAATTAAATGTTTAAATTTTACACAGCATTTAAGATGATTCTGCTTTTGACAAAACAGAGATCGAGTTGAGAACATTAGGACTTAAATGTTAAATCTAAGAAGCAAATTATAGAAAGAAGCATTTACTTATGCTTATTTTAAAAACTGAATATGAAAAGATAACATAGTCTGGGGATTTATTTTCTGTAAATCAAGAGTTACATTTCCCCTTCACTATAAACTGAAACAGTATTTTACACCATAGGTGACCAGCCTTTTGACTTCGCTAGGTTGAATTGAGTATAGAGGAATTGTGTGGTACTACATGTAAAATATATAAAATAGCTAATGTACATAAATAATAAAACTTCCTTCAGTTTTTTTATATTTTAACTTCCTAAATTATAACATCAACCCAAGTTTAGTAATTATATAAGGAAACCTACATACATGCTTAATAACAATAAACACCTGTCTTGACAGGCACACAGGCACATGGAGGTAGGTGGAAATACTGTCACCAGCCATCTCAGCCCTCTCCTTAGTTAGTGGCACAAGCACATTCAACATTTGATCCACCCGGTCTTCACGTTTACTGACACACATGGTGGGCACTGCGCTGTCCCCTACACGGCATTCCCTCATCACCTGTGCACAAGCAATCAAGTCATGAAAAATATCAATACAATCACATAGTGATGTTGGAAGTTGCCAGTTTTGTGAGGCCATGTTTGTTTGTTTGTTTGTTTTTTGTTTTTTGGTACCGGGGATCGAACTCGGGTTCTTGCGCTTACACAGTGGGCGACGAAACCACTGAGGTAAATCCCTATGGGATGTTACTAGCTCTGCAGGGATTCATGTGGTCCACAGGCCATGGGTTGGACAAGCCTGCTTTAAACCATGACATAGTACCTCATCTCAACTAATATGCATGGAATCCAAGGGAGAGCTTTCCTACTCAGGATAAACACTAAGTCATTTCCAGAATAGTTGTAAAGCTCTCTGTTAATCTAAATGCTTAATATCATTATCCCAATGATAGGAATAGCAAAAAAGAAAGTCATCCAAATATAATTATCAGGACACTTACATATTTCAGAGATTTGAAATTGAACCTATAGAGCTACTTATTTTTTTGCAAGATTATTAGTATTTTTTTAGTACTGACTTAAAAATGTACACATGATAGTTGAGCAATGGAGAAAAATTAGACTCCTGTATTAGTGATGATGAGGAGAAATGGCTAACTATGGAGGTGGGTGCTTTAAGGAAACATTCAGCATAATTCAAATCCAACTAGATGAGGGCTTGAGGGAGCCTGGCCAGGGCTAGAGGTCTCTTAAGCTTCTGGTTTATATGTATAAATGCCAAGATAGCTGGGAAATGGAATAGAGGAAATAAAGCATAAAGCATTTCCTCTATACAATTGCCTACTTAATATAAAGTCAGTCATCTATATTAAGTATGAAGTGTGGGGAAATAAAATCATATCATTGAATCTCTTGTTTTCTTTATTGAAGAAGCTTTTAAATCTAAGAAATTACAGAGAATTTCAGACACTAATTTTCTATTAGTTTTACTATTGATGAAAATGCAGAGAATCAAAGATCAGATTAGCAGTACCTGGAAAGGCAAAATTAGACTTCTGTCTTTATTCTCAAGTTATCCTTCCACACGTTTTTTTCAACTTCCTTCAGTCAGAACATGTTCACTACAAAGCATATCTTGAATCCAGACATGTTATCTATGTTTTGTTTAGCTTTATTTTTCTTTTTTATTAGTACATACCCATAGTACATGATATTTATAGTCATTTTAAGGATCAAATAGATAATATCATCATGAGTTCTCTTGTTTTTCTCTTCTCCGTTTATTTTAATTTTTATTTTTTTAAGTGAGAGAAATGTCTTTATAAAACCCCTTTGCAGTTTGTCCTTACAGCGAACTTGGAAACTAATTAACATCAAAACACTCTTCATCTACAAAGTGCTTAAGGTGGGATGTGGTTAGTAAGCATCCCTGAGATTATACCCCTCAGGTTATTAACATACATCATGAATCTAGAGCCTTCGATTTGCAGGATCTGGTGAAGAAAATTCCAGGCAAAAATCTTTTCTCCTTTTCTTTTTCTATCCTGCCAATCCTGGTACAGCATCTAGTGGGCAGGCATCGTCATACATATTCACTTATTTTCTTGCTATTACCTATGACCTTTTGCTTCAGTGCATCGACCGAGTAGCACTATTTGTTGAAAGTAATTTACAGTGAGACAATTCCAAAATTCTTTCTTTACCTTAATCTGGGTTTTAAAATCAAATCATACATCTTGTCTAATGAACATTGTTTTAAATAATAGATGAAAATTTCAGTTATATTTTATTTTAATATTTATAAGCTTTATCCATTACAGTATTACTAAAGATGTTTCCTGTATTATTTATGGCTTTACTTTGTTCAAATGTAAATTGTTCAATACTGTAATTAAAAGCTAGTAAAATATAATTAGAAGTTCAAACTGTGTATTAACAAAGATCTGAGATTGAATCCAGGCTCTGCACTACATACTGTGTGAGTCAGAACACTCAGGCTTTAATTTCTATATCCACATAATGAAATAATATTTCCTTATCAAGACTTCTTGATACAGATTAAACTTCTTGTCAAGATTAAATAATATAATCCATAAAATATAGTTAGCATAATGCTAAACCTATTGTATGACCCCAAATTGTTACCTATTATAGTGATAGAGAAACAGATATTGTATTATTAGGATCAATTATATGGTATAAATTACTGACTTAAGACCCTCTTAAATTATCATCAGCTTATACCATAGAGAATCAACTAAATAGCTCATAAATGTGCTTTCAGTTTTCCTGTTCTTATCCCTGAATCATGATCAGCAACACTAAAATATCATATACTAGGAATTGCTTTTTTAGAAAGAGATGCCTTCTAATACAATTTGCCTACCATAAAATAATCTATTATGAGGGTACAATTCAATGAGTTTTAATAAATTTACAGAGTTGTGCAGTCATCATCACGATCAAATTTTAGGGCATTTCCATCACCACAGAAAGTTAATGGGAAATAACTGTTTGCTGTCAAGGGAATGGTTATGTATACAGTGTATTTGGAAATGGTTTCAATTTTTGCACCTTGTTTTATTCCTTGATTAGACACATGAGAATAGAGGGTCCAAAGTGCAGTAGAAAAGTTTTTGAGGTTGGAGGAAATCAACAGACCTGGCCTGGTTCCATAACACCTTGGTAGAAGAGTGACTGAAAATTCCAGAATCCAAATGAGTTACAAACTCAATTGACGAAGCCCTTGGGAGCTGAGAAAGAAAATCAGGGCAGATGCATTCAGGACAGTGGAAACAGGCTATGGAAGGAGGTGAAATACATGCTGGGCTTTGTTTAGTAAACAAGCATGTAATAGTGCCTGAAAAACACTTTTATTAGAACAAGAATAAGAGATACATATGAAAAAGGGAGGGTCTTATTGGTTAAGAAACCACAGGTTAGAACTAAAAAATTAAAAGTGGGATAGTAGAAACCATTGTGATCAGAACACACAAATAAATTTCTATAAGGTGGCAAATGGAGCAGAAATGAACATTAAGGTGTTTTTTTCTCACTTAATTAGCATCACTTCTCACAGAAATAGTAAATGGCAGAATCAGCTTTGATTAAAACACTGAAACCAAGATATTTATAACAAGAATAGCTTAAAAATGAACATCACTTTAAACACAGATCATATTACTCATTTAATTACATAAATGAATCTCAGTGTAGATAAACAAAACATCATTTTCCTTCTAGTTCTTTGCTCTAAGCCCCATTTCTAACAGACAACTGAAAGGATGCACAGGGAAGAGCAGAGTGGTATGATTTTGACTTCTGCAATTTCATGAAGCATGTTGTTAAACCCTGTGAAGCCAGAAGGGTACTTTCAAGTGCAGTAAGGTGCAAATTTTCATTTATTATCCACCTGGTTTCCTTCTGGGTTAGAAGTGAAAGCATGTCTTTCCCTCCTTCTGAATAAGACAGTCTGTGTTTTGGGAGTAATGCTTGATTTGGGAAAAAATAAGTAGAAACACCAGTCGCTGGGTTTCTCTCTGGATTTTTAACTCTGCTACAGAAGTAGAGATACACCACTCTGAAGCATGCTTTCTTAAATTCATTAACTCCCACTCTCTTGGGCCCCAGCCACTCTTCCTCTGTCTCTTCCTTCTACTTTCCCTTCTTGTATACTGATCTGTTACCTATATTTTTCCATAACTCCACTGCCCAGAACTGTAGCTTGCTTAACCAAATGGTTTAAGGAATAAGGGATGCAGGATATGGGGAGAGAAAAGGAGGAGAGAAACAGGTAAGTCACAATGTGGGTCCAGAATATGGTTAGGGAGCTAAGGAAGAACTACTTTATTTCTTGCTCCTTGCCTGCCTCCTTCAAACCCTAAGCATAAGTCAAGAATTTTAATGCCTCAAGTGTCATTTCTCCCCAAGTACATGTAAGGAGAGGAGTGGGAAGACCAGTTTGTAGGTTAGTGGATAAATCATGATGAAAGAAAATGATGGTAACTTGAGCTGGGATGACTGCTGTGAACTTGGAGACAAGTGGGTGGGTTCTGGGTATATTTGAAAGAAAAAGGCAGGATTTTCTGCAAAACTAGACAAAGGTAGGAAAGGAAGAGTAGGGTCATTAAATGACAATGCCATGCACATAAAAAGACTGAAGTAGAGCTGGGGGTTGATAATGGGAAGCAGAGTGGGAGCAATTTGAGACCTGTTCAGTCTCAGGTGTCAAGGGTCAACTTTTGTTTTCGTTGCAATTCAAGCAAAGTGTCTAGGCCAGAGGTTTGCATTTGGGAACAATAGCTGTAAGTGAGGCATTTACATCACCAGATTAATACACAAACTCACTTAGGAGAAATGTAGGGCTAAAAAGACAAGAGTTCCAAGGACAGGGTCCTGGAGCATAACAACACTAGAGGACGGGGACTAAGAGAGGATGGGAAAAAGAGACTGAGGCAGGCTACGAGCTCAAGAATGCACGGGTTCTTGTTGTACTTGTATTTTGGTTAACAATAGTTTATGAACATGAATATTATTTTACTGTTTTCTTTCTCTGAATTTACATTTCCAGAACAAAACACTCCTAGTTCCACTACATATACACAAAAATATGGATGTGTGTATTGTGTATCAACTTAAGTTGGTATTAAACTTATTAAAGTATTTAAATAAGTACAACTTAAGTCAATGTTTTATCAATAGAATAATAATTTAATTTCTATTTTTTATTATTCATAATTTGTTATATAGTTATATTGTACAAATTATTTTATCCCATGAAATATTTTCTCTTTCTTTTGGTTATATCTGACTGATTGTTGATTCAAGTGTTAGGATTGAGTTTAAATTTCAAACCATTATAAAATAGAGTTTAGTTATATTCTTTTTCTCTAGATAATTAAATTATAGTCATGACTATCCATTTAAGAAGCTATAACTGTTAAATGTATGACATGTTTAAAGAGTAAAGCAGTGAACAGGTATATGGAATTTATGTGTACTTAAAATTATTTTGTAGGTGGCAATATTTTCTTTCATGCCATATTATTTCTTCCTGGACACCAACATTAACTTTAATTGTGGAAAATGAATCTTTTATTCTCACTAAGTATAAATTTTTTATTCGCACTTTATTGTCATTTAAAAAACATCACCAGAAAAACCAGTGCCTGTTAAGTAACTGATAAAAAGGTTATTTTTCAACATGCCCTATATTGGTGACTGAAGAGTATTTTGGGAAAGGAAGTCCAATGGGAAGGAATAGATGAAAGCATCATAGGCCATGTTAGGCGAGAAGGGACGAGAGAGAAACTTGTATACAATCATAGAAAGTAAAAGTAGCCTCGTAAAATATATTAAGAAAATTAGTGTAGCTTCTTTTGTCAGAGTCTGTGTGGCATGCTCCAGGGACAAGAGAGTATCTTAAATTCCAAACGGTGGCAGCAGGAGTCTCTAAAGCTGGTTCCTTGTTTACTTGCATCAGGACCTCCTGAGACTTACTACAAATGCTACGGTCTACTGACACAAAATCTCTAGGTACTGCCAAGGCATCATGTTTTTAATACTCAAGCCCTGTTCTCAGTGAATTTTGTCCTGAGTGAATTTTGTACATGCTCATATTTGAGGACCACCAGTCTAGATATGCAAAAAGAACATGTAAGAAAGAAATCTTGGAAATATATGCTATAGAATCAAATGGAGGGGAGATTCTAAGGGAATTTGTAGAGTAAGAAATATGCAGAAAAGATGATGAAAATAGATAATACTCATGAATAAAGTAACCATGAATTGCCAGGAAAGAATAACAGAAGAGAAGCTAGTAGAGGAAGTTTCAAAAAGAATGAGTAGGAGCGAGTACATGAGAGACCAGAAGAGACATAATCAAAATGAGGAGTCAAGAGAAGAGAAAGGTGGCAGCCACATGAACTCAGCACTCTCGCTTTCCAAGGGCTAAGCACTTGGGAACCTGCAAGTACCCGTAAGACCACACCAGAAAGCAACCAGTGACAGACGAGCAGGCTAGCAAAGAGCTCACAGAGCATCTGCCAGAAGTGGCTCTCTGTGTTAGGTCTATAGCCAGAGTTCCTCTCTGCTGCCAGTGTCCTGGGGTACAATTGTCACCTCTCGCACCCAGGGGCACATTAATACACTCAGATAATTGTTTTCTTTGCAAAAATAACATTGGGTTCTTTGATTTATAAAAGACTGTGGTAGCTTGCGCTTCATAGCCTGAGTACCAAGGAATACTTCATGATTTTTAATCTATAGATTTCAATCCCAAGCACACAACAAACTAGAAATAGACAAAAGTCATACATAGGGATTTTTTTTCTTTTCTCTACTTCTAGATTGTTATTTGTCTCTTTCCTTAATCTTTATTAAAATCTATGATAAATAGTTAAGGTATGTTTTAAATTTTTCTGACATTTAAAAATCTACAAGTAAGAATTGAGGGCAAATCCTTATGAGTCATGTATTTCTTAGCCTTTATCCTGTCACCCTCATTGACTTCTTTTCCTGTCTTCTGAATAGCTCAAGCCTCCACGGACATTCCTTTTAATCATTTTTAAAAATTTTGATAAAATATGAGGACTATTTCTTCTATGTTCGCAATAGCATATCTTCTCCTTAAAG
This sequence comes from Heterocephalus glaber, assembly GCF_000247695.1. The sequence continues at coordinate 1,483,407 of NW_004624853.1, read as the reverse complement.
ATTCTGATAATTTCACCTAAAAGTAGGAGAAAGAATGCCTCTCAGTTATGATCATGTTATTGATTTCTAATTTTTCAAAATAAAAAATGGAATTGTGGGAAATTTAAATATTTGAGCTGGTAACTGCTGGGGAAATATTCAGTAATATTTAGTAACTACTCAGCACCTGCTAGGCTTGTACCTTGGCGAGATTACAAAGTATTGTGAAAACCATTTTTACAGTTAGATGTAAAAGGGTGTTCTGGCACCAAGCAAGTGAAGGCACCAGCCATGTCCTCCCTCTGCCTTCCTCCATGCTTCCTTGTTTCACTTCTTTCACTACTGAATCTTCAGGAACTCTCCCTCTGTCTTTCCTAATGAAACTGGCCAAAGATTCCTTTGCTTCCTGGAATCCCTACTCCCATAGCATTCTTGATCTGTTTTAGATAATATTTATGGAAGTCAAATGTTCTCTGATTAATAATCAATTTTAAATTTCTTTACCGGACAGATGGAAAACCATAAGGAATGAAAAGGGTGGTGATAAAATAACATAATGGATTATTAATGCTATAAATGTTTTTATATCCAATAACAATAGCCATTTGCCTACCTGGTATTAATTTATTTTCTCCCCGTCTTTCAGCTATTAATATTCATTCCCTCTCTCACTTGCTTAGTATCATGGGGGAAAATATAGGTAGTACCAAATGCAATTTTAGGCACTTTATAGTAATGATCTCTCACCTTCCCTACCTCTTAGAATTGTTTGGATAATTATTCCCAAGGTCAAATTGCTAGTAAGTGGCAAGCAAGTATTACATTAAGATTGACTGGAATATAAAAGCTCACACTTTTCTCTCTGTACTGCGTGGCCTCAAGTGCAGAATAATATTAATAATACTTTTGAATACTAATATTTGATGTGTATAATAATATAGAATCTTCCAAGTGGTTGAGCAAAGAGTGTTTTTTTTTACTCTTTTGTTTTTTAATTTTTTTGCTAGGCAAGCGATCTACCACTGAGCTAAATCCCCAACCCTCAAAACTAGACTTATTTTACCCAGCATTAAAAAGTACCCACGTCTCTTTACTTAAAAACTGTTGGGACAGTGTGAAACATTCTTACAACAGTTCTTATTTGTTCAATTAGAATTAATGGCATTTGTCATTGTGTTTATCAGTGACCATTTGATAATAAGGGCTGCAAATTTTTTCTGCTTTTTGTGTAACATACTGTTATCTGTGTTGTTACAGTACTGGATATCAGTTTATTTACTATTCACCTGAAAACACAGCAAAAGCAAAAGAAGTTCTCAGTAACATCAATCAACTACAACCTCTTATAGCAACCCATGCAGACCTACTGCTTAATTCTGCAAGCCAACATTCTCCAGACAGCTTGAAGAATTCTTTAAAGATGCTTTCAGAAAAGGTAAGATCCAAATCGTCACTACAGTGGGGAAAATGAAATACTTCCATTCCCATTGGTGTTGCTTTCTGCATACCATCTGGAAACATGAAGGAGACTAGGTTAAAAGTAACCTTCAAAGTATTGCCACAGGATCAAATTGAATTGGCCTAACTCTCTTTTCGAATCTTAGTTAGCATTATGTTTTTCTAATAGGAAATGAAACATATACTGGTAAATATTTTCTATTTTTCTTGCCATCTGTCACTTACTTTGATTTATAGTCTTAGTAAATAAATTAAACTTGATTTTTAAAAATACTTTATTTTCCTCTTTTGATCACCTAAATTTTGTGCACATAAAGCTATTGGAATAGGAATGCCACTTCATTTGAAAGCATAATTTTGATGTGGATTCACATTAGTGGTTCGGTTTTCTTTGTACATAATTATTTACTGGGAAAAGATTCTAAAAATTTCCAGAAATGTTAGTTATTCTTTGCAAATAGTGGAACTTAAGGTTGAATTTATCTAATGATTACTTGTACCTGTGTCTACAGAGAGGAAAGATGACCTGGCATGAAGCAAATACTCAGTATCAACTTGCGTTAACTACTTAGGGCAGCTGTGTAACATAGAGAGAGAACCAAGCCAGAAAAACACTAATTGCAGCATGATTCGAAACATAAAACCAAGTATCCTGGAGTAAAATACCACTGTGCTTTTCCTTTATTTGTGTATTCTGAGATCTTGTAATATATTATGAGACACTTTTAATAAATACACATTTGAAGAAGATGACCAAAGTAAATTCTCATATTATAATTCCAGAATAAATCTATAGTGTGGTTCTTTACACTAAGGAACACTTTTGTAAAAGCCTGGACATTACTTGTTCTTTAATTTTAATGCAGATGTCTTAATTTGTAATGTTACTTGCACTTATTTAATATGTTAGAATAAACTGTACATTTTCATATATTATGAGAATAAAGAAAAATATCTACTTTCATTAAAAATTAGCTAATATATGAAAGTCAAGTGAGTTTAAAAAGGAAACAATTAAATTGTAGAGAAGTTACAAAAATGAACAATTATGTAGCTAGAATCAAGCCATAGATTCAAACAAAACAAGGGTCTCAAGGCCAGGTATGTATACTGATATATGTATTTGATATTTCTTTTCTTAACACTTAATTTTTTGTTGTTTTTGGACAAATTCCTTAACACTCAGATATTGTAATGCAACTATGTCTTTAGAACTAGGGGAAAAATAAGGAGATTTTTGCATACAGTCAAATAATACATTTTCATTTTGGTTGATTTCTTTTTTGGATTTGTAGATAAGGTGAGTTTTTTCTGGATTAGCCCAAGCAAAAAGTTTAGCAAATAGCAATCATTGCAGTGATTACAGAGCAGTATTTATATTCTTCCTGTGCATTGGGCAGGGATTCTTCATTTCATACATCATTTACAACTTGCTGCAGTGATGGGGGGGATATTTCTGCTCCTTTAATCCAGCATTCCTCCAACTTTCCCCTTATGTTTTCTACTGAGCAGACAACCTTTGTCTACTAATAAATCTCTCAGCCCTTTAAACTTGGAAGATCTTTTTAAAGTTAAGTTTGCAAGCCATGCATTCTTTTAAGAATTCATGCCTGGAATTTCAAAGAATTACCTAAAGTAGTAGTCTATGGAGACTGCAAGCAGCTCATGGTTTAGAATTAAGCATAATCCATGAATTTAGCATTAAAGAACAGTTGTAGTAATGTCATAAATTTTAATTTAATGTTAGTATGAGTTAAATTCTAAAAGCTTTGTTTTTTAAGTTTCAGTGTTTTTAAAATTAGTACAGATTACAGTTAAAATTTCTTTCTTCATTGATAGTCCCATTTTTTGAAAATAATTTTTACTATGTTTATTTAAGATATACAGTGTGATCTTATTTAAGATATGCAGTATGATATTATGTATCCTATAGGGATACATAGTAAAAAGGTTACCAAGATGAAGTAAATCATGTATTTATTATCTCATACTGTTATTCCTTTTGTTGTGGTGGTGGCTGAGGCAAGAATATCCAAAATCTGTTCATTTAGCATGAATCTCAAATATAGAACACTATTAACCCTTCAATCCCTAGTGATCCAGTTTTGGAACACTGAAAACAGAACATAATAAAATGTTTTATCTTCAAATTCTTGTTCCTTGAAATTTTTACGTAATACATATGGATTTCATGCAAAAATTCAAAATTTTAATATTTGGCGTAAATGGGTTAAGACATTTCCTCCTTGTGTGATATATTAAACCTCTAGACTTGTTTTTGCTACATAGCTACTACTTTGTGTCCTCTGGCCTATATCATGTTCTGTGCCTATCTGAATAATTCCAACAGAAAATATAAATAATAGGCCAAACTTTTAATGCAAGATATAAACATTTAGTACTGAAGTGAGATAAAAATGCATTTTTCTTTTCCTTAGGCTAAAAGTATGCTATTCTATAAAAAAAATTTGCAAAAAAATGTAAAGAAAATAAATTCAAACTGATATAATAAGAAAAATGAAGTCCTAAATGTCCGTAGTATATAATATATGACATTTGCTTTCAAATGCCCAGCAATTTCTCCATTCCAAAGACAGTGAGAGATCTTGTTTAGAAAGTCACTATTATCCTGCTCATCAAAAGCACTATTGAGCACCTAATTGTGCATGGTACTATGTTTGATGCTACATGATAAATCCTACATAGACACAGCCCTTAACTTTTTGAACCTAACACTTTAAAACAATAAAAGGTTTCAAAATATTACACTTATTAAATGATTAAATGCAAATATTAGAGTCTATACTCACAATATATTTAAGAAATTCCAATTCCTAATATCCTTTTAACCTTAGTATACTATACCACAGCATTCTATTGTGTTGAAAAATAATTTCATTCTAAAACAACTCAAGATTTTGTTCAAAAATGTTGGTTTCTGTAATAGCAATGTCAAGAAGCTACAGTGCTAATAATTTGAAGACAAATATATATAGAAGAAAATGCTTATTATGTTGATTATTTAGTTACTCAGAATGAATTTTTTATTGAAAGGGAGAACTTAATGAGAGGAGTTGTTTGTTTCTTTGTTTATGATTGATGATAATATATACTAGGGTCTAGAGGAACTTGAGAATAATAGTTTAGAAGAAGATGAAATTTCATGATTATAACTTATTTTTCTGGTTTATCACAATCCCTTTGAGTGGTAAACACTTGATTGAGAAATAATATATAATAATCACAATTTACATTTATTAGAAAATTGAAGAATAGGAAAAATAAAGATAAGAAAGTATGCTAGTGTTGAGAATGAGGCTTGTATATAAAATGTATAGAATGAGGACTTCTGCTTTGTCCAGGATGGAAAAACATGGGTGGAAAAACATATTATCAACAAAAAGAAAACTGGGCAGGTGGTTTTACACACTGGAAAAATCAACAATACAGAACAGTAACAGAGCATGATTCTAAAATTGCCCAGCTTACTTCTTAAGGCATTTTGCAGGGGGTAGCACAGGGAGATGTGACCCAAACAGTATCTTCTCAAGCTGAGGAGACAAGGACTAAAATTTGGAAATCTGAAATATAATTCACAGAGTGGAATATCAGAAAGGAGGGAGCTCCTTGAAGAAAAAGTCTTGGATATCTGTATCTGAATGCCTGTAAGGCTTTACTTTTATATTGATCTTTATATGTGTAAAAATAAACTACTGATTACCAGGGAAACAAACGTGATATAAAACAATGAAACGATTTCTGACAATCAAATAATGTGGAAAATGGTTTATCTTCCCCCGGAAGAGTGAAAAGACCTTGTAATGCCCAGAGAATTTAGTGGAGTCCACAGGAAGATGTGGCCCTGGAAGTGGAGCTAAATTAGTTCTAGATTAAAAGTTGCTCCTGGGCCAGGGATTTAGCTCAGTGGTTCCGCTGCCTGCCTAGCAAGCGCAAGGTCCCGAGTTTGATCCCCAGTACCAATAAATAAATAAATAAATAAATAAATAAATAAATAAATAAATAAATGGTGCTCTTAATCCACAATATATGGCTTCAAAAGAAGATTTCTAATGATCTTGATGTAACTTTCTTCACATCTAATGATCCAAAGTAATTTACTTCACATCAGAGCAACATATTTTTCTTTAAAAGAATACAATAAAATCTAACAATCACGAATGTAAATATCATGTACTTGTCATTCAAACATGCAATGAAGAAGGAAAATATGACCCATAATGGAAAGAAAAATCAAGAGTGTAAACAGATCCAGAAAATCAGAGTTGATTAAATTAGCAGGTAAGGACTTTAAAATAACAATTTTAAATAAACTCCATGTATATTGGAAATTGCAGAAGCACATGAAGAGGATGAGAAGAAGAGAAGAATAAGGAAAGACTTTTAAAAAATAGTCCAATAGAACTCACAAAATGTAAAAACATGATTTTTGAAATAATATTTATATACTGGATGGAATTAACAGTAGATTGATCACTACACAAGAATAGCTAGATATTGAACCTGCACACATAACCTTATAAACTATTAGAATGAAGCACAGGGCCGGGGATTTAGCTCAGTGGTTTCGTCGCCTGCTGCGCAAGCGCAAGAGCCCAAGTTCGATCCCCGGTACCAAAACAAAACAAACAAAGAGAATGAAGCACAAAAGAAAACACTGACAAATATGACCAGAACATGAGTGATTACATTAATCTCCTCAGACTGACTTATTTTGACTGTAAAACATCCAAAGTCTTCAATGGTGCTGGCCAAGAAAATTAAGATTATTTACCAGATCACATGGATAATTGCAGTGGAATATTTAAGTATTTTCTAGCATGATATTATGTAAAACAATATCCTGATGATCTCAAGAACTTCCAAGAAGCCAGAGAAACATTTCAGTATAGACACAGTAGAAGACCAGCTATTACTGTGTTTGCATAATATTTTTTGACCTTGTGTTTAGCTATCTGAAGAAAACCCTGTGTTATACAATCTGGGTCACAAGACTTCATTATCTTTCTTGCCTTTGATGGTAAATCAACACAAATGAGATTTAAACAAATGAAGTGGAATTTCTGCATGTGTGTGTGCTAGGCGAAGAAAATGATTACAAGTACTGTAGAAGATTTCATTTGGTGTTAATAGATATTCTGCTACATAGTAATTATGTAGGTATTGTGGAGTCTGGAGCTCTAGTAGCAGGAATTCAAAGACTGCAAGCTGTTTTCTTCTAAAAATAAATCAAAAACCAATCAACAGAAAAAATAGTTTGGTTAAACTGAATAGTAGTAAATTCGCATCTTAATATTTAAATTAACATTGATGGATTCATCCATGCTATGTGAAAAATTATGTAAACAACATATTTCCATTTTCTTATAACTACACTGGCTGGCTTAAATACTATCTTGCCAATTTTTCCATCAGAATATTTTATATCATCTCTTCTCATTTTAACATGTCATTACAAACATCAAAGAATACTTCTTGTACCTTTTCAGTATAAGCTGACTTTTGTTTTTCTCATTCATTCCAAAAGTTTTAATCTTTTAATATTATTTATTCAGTTTTCCATATTTCTGGCCTGTTGTTTTACCTTCAAAGTGGCTTCAATATGACTACTATATTAACAGTGTTAAAAATGGCCAATAAAATTCAGCAGAAAAGATAGTTTCATGGGCAGTTGTGGGCACATTTAGTCCTGAGAACTGATTTTTTTTCGCAACACATGGGGATCTGCAGTGAGGAGAGAAGGGCAGAAACATCTCGAGTGATGGCAGGTGGTAAGTGACATGGAATAAAAGGAAAAGCTACTGAATGTGTTAGACAGCATGAAGCCTGTTCCACTTGTGCTGACATTAAGGAGACTGTGCTAAAACAGATCTCCACACATCTTACATTTATCTGATTAACACAAAGGTCAACTTCAAGCTCCCTTGCTTCCAACTCTAGAACTTTATAATCTATTACAACGAATTAACTCTGCAACCATGACAAAGTCTTATTAGGCATTTATTTTGCACCAAGTTTAGCTGATTTTCTTTAGTTGCTGACATTCACAAGAGAAAGATTTAGAGCTAATTGAGTAAGCATCAGTTAAACATGGCACTGTCAACTGCATATTGAGAGTGCACCAAGAAATAATTACCTTGAGTTACAGCAATGGTTAAATTGGCATTATATCCAAGAGTGCCAAATTAAATGGTAGGGACATCAATTATTATTCAAGATAATACCATATTAAAGGGCTCCTGCCTAACAGATTATGAAGTATAATATATTGACAATATGGATCAATCCTTATTTCTCTGTGGTTTAAACAGGTTATTAATCTACATGCATATTCAGTGTACTGTAATACAGAAAATCAATTACAGCATCTTCCAGTCTATTCCAGGGTGATGCTATTAAACATTTCATCAGGAAATTGCAAAGTACAGCTGTAAAGATTTTTATCGTTGTGAAGCCATCATTACTTGAATATGTACTGGGTACTTACCACCAGCTTGTAAAATCTGCCATGCCAAGTTTCACAATAATCTCATTAAATGTTGAGCATTACTGAAACAATTTGGCGGAGGCAACAGTTTGAGGGGTGATAACAAGGTATAAAAGGCAGTTGTTTTCATTAGATGGGCGCTGTGTCATCTCTAATGCTGAGTTTTGTCCACACAGCTAAAAAAAAAGTTTTCCTTGCTGTTTTTTTTAAAATAATATGTCTGTTTTACTTTGGCTTTTAATTATATTTAAAATAAAAAATACATAGTCTGATCCCATTTTATTTAAAGATGTATTTGGAATTACTTGAAAGATGCAGCACAGAGGTGCTATTCAAATGATTATCCCCAGTGAAATTCATGCACAAAGACGGGATTTGGAGCTGAAAGAGAGGAGGGTGAGGAGACAGATGGTGTTTATAGTGCATTAAAAACCCTCAGCATTAACTTTAAAACAGGAAAACTCAAGGCCTTGGCAACATCCCCAAACCAAACCAAACCATCTTTCATCGATTGGCATGAATCATTTTCTCTCTTTGGTGCCAGTCCTTTTTCCACCATACATACTACTTAAGTACCAACAAATCTACAGTTGACCTTTTCATAGCTCTATACTGAGATGCCTACCAGGGTGTTTCTAATCTTCGTCAATTTCTTTCCAGACAGAGCTTTTTGTGCATGCCTTCAAAGATCAGCTGGTCAGAAGTGCTCTTTTAGCTCTCTACACGGCCAGGCCAGGAGGCATCCTTAAGAAACCACCCTCTCCCAAGAGCAGCGCAGAAGAGAGCCACCCCCAGGACCAACCCCCGCCCATGAGAAGGCAGGACTCCATACCACATCATTCAGACTATGACGAGGAAGAGTGGGTAAGTCTTTTGCACATCATTTGCTTCTCACTGTTTAGTCCCGAGAAATACAGTAAACATGATAAAAAAAAAAATCTCTGCTTTTCACCAAAAATACTGGAAAGCAGTCATACTACAAATTATGAATAAAGACATTACACTTTTCCATAGGGTCAAATTATATATTGAAATTGTATTTCTGATCAAATTTATTTGATGCAAAATGATTTATTATCAAATAAATCAGATATATAAACAAAAATATCACCAGTGCAAAAATGCCACAGTTACAAGGCCCTGTAATACATTTCCTTATTTATTGCCAAGCCAGGTAAAAATATTAAAGTTATGTTTCAAAAGAAGAATTCAGAATCATCTGTGTTGCTACTACTTATATACAACAAGTATTTTCATTGTTCCAATCCAGTGTTTCACTTCTGGGCATGCTTTAAAGTATTCAGTAGAGTAGACATGAAGCTCTCTGAAATCCCTCCTGTTGATGATTTTGATCAAATGGAAAATGTTGTTACAGGTACTTTAGAAGTGATACAGCTCATAGAACCACCTGAAAACAACAGCTAGTTAAGGGAAATGAACAAAAGGAGCAAACACGGTGAGAAGAGCTCCGAAAGAGCAAGAGGAACATGAAGGTGTGGGGTGTCAGGGAGGGCAGTGTATTGCTTGTCAGTGCGTATTAATTATCCAGGAGCCCTGCAAAGTATACACACACTTACATAAACACACACACACAGAGGGAGACATTTTATGGTATCATATCTTTGACAAAAATATGTGCTGGGCGTATGAGATGTTAAGCCTTTAACAATTTTCTTGCCAATTTAGAATTTAAGAGTATTTGAGGAGCAAGTTATTTGAGAGGCCCAGGTCTCTGAAAAAAAATTTTGCTGTCTGAGGGGCATTGAGGTGATGCTTGCTCTTTCTTTTTGTAAAATTTCTATCACAGGAAAAGTAGAGATGGACTTTAAGAGGTAGATGCTGAATATGTGCATGCTTTGCTGATTAAGATTGCATTTCTCCCACTGAAACATTTTTAAAGGAGCAAATCTAATGTTTCTCTCTTTTACCTTCACCATCTTCAATTTATTTGCAGCTCCAAGGCTCACGTACCTCTTAACCTCTTGGAACCTCAGTTTTCTCAACTGTAAAATGAAAACTGCCCCTAGTCTGCTTAGCTTAGGATGGCCAGGAGATCAGTGATTTATCTAGATGGCGATGCCATATGCCTGCACAATCCAATCAACTTTATTGCATTAGTTCATCTTGTTACATGTTTTCCTTTTTTAAACTATGCAACTTATATAATCCTATTGTGAGAATCAATTCTGTCTCTTGAGAAAAGTGGAGAAAATATATATATGAACTGTGAATTTTAAAGAGTTTGGGTAGATAGAGGAAAGATGTTACAAGTTATTTAATTAATCTTTTGACAAGTTACCATTTTTATATTAAATCCAGTGAGGCTTTTGGACCTGGGTATCTTTTATTTCATCCCTTGCCCTCTCACTGTCATATTCAGTCCCTCCCCACATCTCAGTCTCATCTCAGGTCCAGAACTGTCCTTCTCCTTCCTTCCCTCCATCTCGTCTTTACTTTAATGGGGGAGACCTTCAGTCCCCTGGATGTCTCAAAAGGGAAGGTAAATAATGCTGGAGCTTGGAATCGCCTAGTAATTTAAAATATGTTAACAGTTTCAGGAAGACACCTAGAAGGGGAATATCTGGGTCAAATGGAATTTTTAGTTTTAGTGTTTTGAGGAATTTCCATACCACTTCCAGAACGGCTGTACTAGTTTATATTCTCACCAACAGTGAAGAAATGTTCCTTTTTCCTGTAGCCTCACCAGCATTTGTTATTATTGGATTTCTTGATGATGCCTGTTCTTTCTGGTTTGTATTTCTCTATCAGGTGTACCCATGGTTTTAGCAGCACTATTCATAATAGCTAAATGTTGGAAGCAGCCTATATGTTCACTAAAAGGTGAAAGGATAAAAAATGTGATATTTATACCCAGTGGAGTACTACTGTGCCATAAAGATAAACTTGAGTCATTTGTAGGAAAATGGATATAGCTTGAGACCTCAATATTAAGTGAAATAAACTAGTTCCATAAGTATAAATACCTCATGGTTTCTCTTATATGAAAAACCCAAAATATAAATGAAGAGCACAAAAAAGTAGGTGATAGGAAGTAGGAACGTATATCATTTTCAAATGGGAAAGGGGGTCAGGAGATGGAGGGAAGTGGAAGAGAGAGGAGGGAAAGGGGATGAGAAAAGAACGGAGATGTGTTGTGCATGTTTCAGTCCCCCACAAGAAGTGTAATTATTATTTAATGGAAACATGTACTAATAAAAAATAAAAACTGAAAAAAAATATGTTAAGAGGGCCTTACACAATGTTACAACAAAAGTCAGGAGAAGTAGATGCTGCAAGATGGCCTTTGCTAATGAGACTTTAACTCAGAATTTTAAATGTTGAACCATCTTGTGATGGCCCAGAGGGAAGAGGGTAGGAACATGTCATTAGCTGAGAAGGTTTTTCACAGAGAGCCTTTCCCTCTGCCAGAGGGGGTGTTCCTGGTGACTCACTCTCCTAAGCATGTGGATGAACAAGTCCAGCCCCCAGGACTGCACAGCAAATGTCAGGCTCTAGAAAGACAAATGATGACTACAGGCATCCATCCAGGTGTACACAAGATGCATCAGGCATATGGTATCAGGGTAGGAATTCTGGAAGTAATTCTGAGATTTAAATGTGAGTAAAGTTGACCATTCAGGAAAGGATGAGGAACAAAATAATGATATGACATATGTAGAGAGATAGTCAATGTGTGTGTGTGTGTGTGTGTGTGTGTGTGTGTGTGTGTACGTATGTGCTTGTGATTATTTTTGGTTGTTCGTGTGTTTTGAAGAGTCTAAAATTTGAGTGTGTTTATATCCCAAAGTTCATCAGGAACACAACAGTATGATGATTGTTGGAGCAAGGTCCTTATAAGAGGAGGAAGATAGTACTCTGGCAGGCTTAGGCAAGATAATCACAAGTTTTAGCCCTGGCCGGACAACTTAGTGACTTCAACCCTGTCTTTGAAAAATTTTAAAAGGGGAAAGAAGGAAGAAAGAAAGGAGGGAGGGAAGGAAGGAAGGAGGGAGGGAGGGAGGGAAGGAAGAAAAGAAGGAAGGAAGGAAGAAGGAAGGAAGGAAGGAAGGAAAGGATATATGGAGAGAGAGAAAAGGTGGGGAGAGGTGGAGGAAGAAGGAGGAGTAGGAAGAAAAGTAGAAAGAGGAGGAGAGCAGGGAAGGAGGGAGTCAAGGAAAGGAGAAGAGAGGACAGGAGAGGTAATAAAATGGAAAGAAAGGTAAAGAAAAGAAAAAGAAGAGAGGAGACAGAGGAGAATAAATTCTTGTCCTGGGTGTCCTAGGCGGAAGTGTTACCTTCTGCTGATTCTGCAGGGTATAAATGAACACAGTTTGGTGAGGGTGGGTGGGAATGCTTGACTACTTTTATTCTAGCTATATGGAAAATCACATGTGGAAAGAAATGTAAGGAGATGGAGGTTTCCATTAGCACAAGAGAATTGAGTAGATGAGCTTATTAGCAAGGTTTGAAAAAACGAGGATGGATTCCATTCCTTGTGGAGGGCTGGCCAAGGTGGAAGTGTCAGAGAACATGGTTGTTGGCTCACCTCCAGGACTTCTTTGGTAATCTTGACACTATTCAGCCTGAAGATGTGTATTCCCACTTTCTCTTGGTCATTCAAAGGCAGAAAGAGTAGTAATGACAATCTGCATCTCTCTGTGTCTTCTTTATATTTTTTCTGAACATCCTCCAAAACCTAGAGTTTCTAGAAAACCTATAAATGCCTTGTCTAAATTGTCCACAATTACAGGAAACTAATCTCACTCTCAAGAGTTAATTCTTTCTTCTCTTAATATAATTTCCTTTTTTTGCAAACAATAACTAAGTATGACTATAGTATATATTCCTGTTGATTTTCCTTGGCAACTACTTGGTAATCCCTTTATTTAGACAGAAAAAAAATCACCAGAGTCATTGACAATTACTGTTATTTGGGGAGCTTTCTTCAAAACTGATAAACTGAGTAAATCCAAAGAAAATGTAGCTAATTGAAAAATCCCCTTAGAGACTGCTATTAAATGAATTGGAAAAGTAACTTTGTGTGTAACTTTTCTTAATTAGTTCTTATAAAAGTTGCAGTACTGATTGCAAATATAGTCAACTGGAAGTCATCTGTGTTTTAAAGTAATATAACTGAGTTTTTCTGATATATGAAAATGTTTTCTCATCACTTAAATTGATTTAAGCTTGCACATGAAATTATAGTAGCTACATTTAAAAAAAAGAGTTTGTTTTACTTAATTTTTGATAGTCACTCTAATAGTTATCAAATTTGTATAAATTGCCCTGAGCTTCTTAAAATAAATATTTGCTAAGTCAGTTCACATTAATAAATTAATTTTGAGTCTGCTGATGCATCTACAACCTTTATTTTGTGGTCAGGTAAAGAAATCCCTATTGACTCTAAATTGTAGTTAGGCTACTCTGGCTTGATCTTGTTTTGTTGACAAAATTGATGACGTATGAATCCAGATAATAATTATCCAGTCATATGGTAGAGATTGAAACTAAAATGATCACTTATAAAAAATGCCTGTTATTTGCTGAATTTTACTTATTAATTGATTGAATGATTTAAAGGTTTACTTTCCTAAGAAGTTAGTAAGCAATTAAATTGCAAGAGAAGTAATGGGATTTCATGACATTCTGTGCCAGGAAATAGACTAGTAAAGCATTCTTTATACTTCATCCAGTAAAGATGACATATTGCTTTTTTCTTTGCATCTCCAGAGCAGATGCATCCAGCAGCTGGGATTCCAAGATTAGTTTGTCCAGAATATGAAAGCCTATCATCCAACAAAACTATTAGGTTGACCTAGTTTTTGTGGCTTCCAGTAATTATGCTATTCTCTGCAGTACTATGATTTAATATCAACATTATTACATTGATGAGTTTGAGGCTAAATTTGCCTATTCTCATTCAAAGAAATTGTTGAAAAACCAAGCTTCAAAGACTTTATATTCTAAGCCATTAAAACAAAGTGCAGACCCTCAATGCTATTCTTATTATTTAAATATATTTCAAACACCTTTTTAATTCAACTGTAGTTTTATATCAGGCAAAATATCACCATTCAAATAACTCATTTAATTCCTTCCTTTATGTTGCAAACATAAATCAAATTTTGAATTTTAGTCCCAATTCATAAGCCAAGAGAACATTTACTATTGTTTTATTATGTTAAATATATTTTTTGTCCAGCCAGAGATTTAGCTCAGTGGTTCCACCACCTGCTTCTCAAGTGCATGGTCCTGAGTTCAGTCCCTGTCACAGAAGGCAATTAATGATCTACATTAACCTATAATAACATTATAAACTTTAAAAACAATATCATAAATTCATAGTAATAATTTATGTCACATATCCTGTTAATAAAGGCCACATGTAATCTGGAAAAAATTTGAGACTTTTCTTTAATTCAGTACTTTAAACAGTTGTGTTTTAGAATAAAATTTATATAAACCACTTTCTGATAGTTTTCTTACCAGTATCATACTGTTCATTTTACAGTATTTCTCTGATGATGTCTAGGGAAAGTATGAAAACTTAAGAGTAGCAGGAATAGTGTTAGAGCTGTATAAATGTATGTTGCCATAATTGGCAGGTTGCAAAACATTGCCAAGTGGTCAGGACAAACTTTTTCAGCCAGGTTCCTCCAAAAGGCAATCTGCAGGCATCGATATTCTGAACCTTCTCTCCAGCTACTGTGTCCATCTTAGACTTCACATCTAGTGCGAAAGAAAAAGGATAAAGAAAAAGAAAATAATAAACTAAGGTTAAACTGGGTATCCTGCAGAGATACCTTGGCAAATTAACATTTGAAAGATATTTTGTCTAGTTCTTTTTGTTATACAAAAACATTAACCTGATCTTAAGAAAATTAATCATTCATTCTTCACAAGTAATTAATTCTCATAAACTGTCTGATTCTAACCTATGAGTAAACTTTTTAAGACAACTACTTATTGTTACGTAAATGAGTAATATGTCCACTAAAATACAACCATTTACTTCTAAATTCTATTATACTGTATGTGTGTGTAGTCAAATCCAAATGATTTTCAATAATAAAGCAGTATCTTGCATTCCATGAACACATAGCCTAGTGAATACTGAATTATAATAAGTTGCTTACATGTCTGTTTATATGTTAATGAACATTATAAGCTCCTAAAAGAAAATGAAATGTCTTTTTCACTGTTGTATTATGCAAGTTAATAGAATTCTTGCACATAAAAGCCACTCAATACACTTTTATAGATTAATGATTTTGAAGTTTGTCCTCAAAATTCTCATTCTTGTCTTCTTATTTTGAAAAACAATTTTTAAATTTAATATAACACTATACTCTTTCCAGTACTTTTTTCTCCTCTAGAATTCATGAATTCTTTTGAAGATTTTATAACCCTCTAACAGTGATACTTACCTACTTATACATCCTCTTTTCATAATTCTTATTTCCTAATGTCTTAACCATTCCAAAATGATTATTCTAGCCATCTTTTAAAATTCCTCTCTCAGTACGTATTTCCCAGTGTCTTAATCAACTCTGTGGTGAACATTCAAGTCATCTTCAAAATATCGTTAGCTATGGAGGGTGGTGAAATTCAGATAGACCCAGATTGTCATAGATGAAAGAACCCAGGAAGATGATTAGTGAAAACCTACCAAAAATCTGCAGAAACTCACTGGTAGCAACTTTAATGTTCTCTGATTATTCATAAGCAGTCGCACAGCTCTCGGTTATATAGATAAAGTATTTAAATGTTTCCAGCAAATGTAAGTTAGAAACAACTATTTTTTTCTTTGTTCCAGTGTTTTCTTTTTCATCCCTAAGACACATGTAATAGGGTTGTCTGGTTTTTGTGAGTCTTTTGATGAGGAAGGGTCATTCAAAGCAGTAATTCTCCCAATTAGAAAAAGCAGGCAGACAGGGAGAATTAGGCCAGTTGTTCCCTACATGACAGCTGAATGGGGTCTATCACCTCTTTTTTTAATAGATGAGAAACATTCCTGAACTTCTCCAGTCCATTTCACTCAGGAGAAATGTGCTTAGAATACTTACCCAATATTAAAGTCTACAAAAGATGATTAAGTAAAGTTCATGACTGTCCATTAAAATGCACAAATGTTCTATTAAAATGAAACCCCAATGAAAGCTCTATATGCATGCATATTCATGAAATTCTTCCCATTTCTAGATTTTCCCATATGCAGATAATACTTTCACCTTCCATTTCCTGTTTTATAGCACTTAACACAGTGTTTACACATACTGGTTCAATGTAATTTTCTGAGTTAATGTAGGAATAGGTGAATGAATGGATTTGTGGAATCAGCAGCTGCAATTCATCCCATGTTTTGACAGAGATATTTTAGTCCTATTAATATAGTGGTGATTGTTCTATGGTTTTATGTTGAATATCGCTATTTCTTTTGGAGTACTTTCCCAATTCTTACAATGCCTTGTTCAAGAGAAAATATTCTGATGGATATACAAACTTGCATATACATATTTAGAAATGTATGATTACATTAAAACATGGGCCATCAAACTTTAATAAATTATATTGCAATTAATGAAATATTCCCTCAGTAAATAATTTTAGATACCCCCAAATTTAGTTAATAGGTGAAAGAAATAATGAGATATGTACCAGGAATACTGACTAGATATATTAAATTCAGTAAAAACATCCATCCTTGAAAATAGTTGTATGCAGCATACTAACCAATTATATCATATAATTCAACCAGTTGTGCAAGTATATAATGGTGTGTAAATAACATCCAATTATCAATTTAAAATTAAAAACTCTAGTCAAACTGGAATTTTCCCAATTGTCCTTAGACTAATATTTTGCTTAATATTTTCACTAAATTGAAAGCATTAGTATGTTGTGGTATTTATTAGGGTGAACTCAGCCATTCAGAGTAAGAGCTTGGCTCTAACTTCAAGTTGAAGATATGTCTAATGAGAACTTCTTATGTTTGTATCATAATCTCTTTTTACTCCTAAGTAGCATGTTATTAAGTCAATTAGTAGATGCTATAAATAGTGTCCTTAATGCTATAGCACTTATATGACACCTGAATTTAACAGTAATGTCATCTAATTCAAGCAAGATGATTAGCACTTATAAAACAAGCTGAGATTTTGAAATTTATTCCAAGAAGGCCCATGGATGTGATTCACTTAAAAAATAGCAAAAATATTGAGAAAGAATATGTCACAGTTGAAAAGGTTAAACTGTCCCTTCCTTTTTTCTTTCATTTATTTGCTTATTAATCTTCCTTTATTTATAACCTGGTGGGAGAGTAATAGGACTCAAAAGTAAAAGGATTAATAAGTAAACCGTTCCTCTCATGATCCCACTGTCTTTTAAAAAGAAGAAAGTATGTTGAGTAGGGAAGGAGTAGCATGAACAATTCATGGAGTTGGTGAGACTCAAAAGTGAGAGAATTTATGTTAATGGAACATGAGGGAACATCATTCTAGGCATAAAATTCTAGGCACCAGCACCATGTGTAGCCGTAGAACAATGAGGTCCTCCAAAGTGTCCTTCATTTCTTTGATGTTTAGTACCGAGCATGTATTTAGTGAAGGAATGCCTAACAAATATATGTTGAGCTAATTTAACAACATGTTTAATAGCAGCAAAGTGACAGATCTGGATAAAGTTTTTATTTTGAAGATGAAGGAGAAATAACTAGTTCTACCAACCTATGAGTTGGCTCTAGTCTGAGAGAAGAATGCAATGCTAGCTGTAGTATCAACCCTGTTTTTGATCAGGAGTGATGAAATAAGCATGGTGATCAACGAAGATAAATATGGCACTCATGGATAGAGCTGTTTGACAGATAATCATATACATCTGGACAAGATCCAAACCAGAGGGATATAGAGAGGTCACTTCTGCAGAAGTAATGACTATCCCAGTCCATCTGTCTGATTAAGGACTGAATTTCAGGGTGAGACCAGGAATGAATTTTGAACTGAGTGGGATTATTTGCCAATGAAGGACAAGGGTTTTTACATAAGTAACTCAATTGAAATTAAAACAGAAAGATCATTAGGAAACAAAGTTTGGACAATATCTATCATTTATTTATGATGAATAGCATAAACCTACCTTTGCTAGTGGATGTGTATAATTTGTATGTGTTTAAATATATGAGGTGTGAGCAAAACATATGGTGAATGTTTAAATATAAAAACCATAATAAAAGACATATTGCAATTAATTCTCAGGATACTCCCTCTCACTTTAAATACACTTATTTTATTGCTCTTGACACTTTCTGAAGCAGTTATGGAAGTCCTCTTTTGTGAGTGTTTTTAATTCACTATGTGGCTGCCTCAATGTCCTAAATCAATTCAAAACGTTTACCTATGATCACTTTGACTTTGAGTAAGAGCCAGAATTCCATAGTGCCAGATCCAATGAATAAACTGGAGGAGGACACACCATAATATTTTTATCTGGCAAAAATTGCCATACCAGATACAATGTGTGACATAGTACACAGTCATGATGGAAGATGATAGAAGATGATACATACTCTTTGTCCATTTTTTCAGGCTATTTTCTACGCACATGATTTCTTGAATGCTCTAATAAGCATTATAATATTCAGAGTTCACCATAGTTTTCCTGGGTAGAGATTCAGCTTGCACAATTCCATCAAGGTCAGAAAACACAATCAGTATTACCTCCATGTTGGATCTTGATTGATGTGCTATTTTCGCACAAGGAGAAGGGGTGATTTCCTTTGAACTTTGGTCTCAGAACAGTAACTGTACAAGCACAAATCATCTCCCATGATGACGTTTCTTAAACCTCTGCTACCCGAAGTGTCACAATCCTGCAACTCTGATAAAAATGATGAAATTTTATGTTAATGCATTGCTTGTGAACCATGATTTCCTGCACCCTTTCAGGCACACGTTCTCTCACAACTCACAATTGACTTAAAACACCAATCAAGTTGAAACAAGTCACACTCTGACTGCGGTTTAATGCTCAACTTCTCATAGTGAAAAATCCCTGCATTTCCATTGGATGGCACTTGGAACCAGCATTCACCTATTCTGACATTTGTGATCACACCTCATATCTTGGGCTTTGGGCTGTACATGTGCCATTCGGACCATGGCCTATCTTCTGTGAAACTCCTTTTACCTAACAGTCTGAGTAGAGGTAGGTTTCACATAGAAGAGCTACAGGGCCGTAGATACCAGTTTTGCAATACTGAGGAACTTGACCAATACAGAGCAAAGTGCTTTCATTCATTGCAAGGATAAACTGAAACTTCTTTTTAAAGATGGTGTTGGCCTTGTTAATTCACTATCTATTTATAGTCAGTCTTCAGAAATTGGTAATGACAAGTGGGAAATTATTCATGGAAATACAGATATTTCCATGGGGCTATTTTGGACCACCATATCAGCTCTCCTGGAGTCTTCACATTCTTCTTGATCAAAAGTTGGCCTTAGACAAATTCATCAGCTAAACATTACTGAATTTGTTTTTTAAAATTTACTGCTGATCCAGAGCACTTAGGATTCCTCTTGATGATACCAGGTTTTAACCATGTGCATGCTGAGTAAGACGCTGTCCCCTGCACTCATGGATCCCTCTGTCAGCTCTAATGGCTCTCTCTAATGGCTCATCAAATTTTTTTAACTGTAATACTATAGTTGACCTTTATGTTAGTTCAGGTACTAATGCAGCAATAAAGGCTGAGTAAGAGTGGGATAAATATTGGTGCTACTTCCCCTCTCACTTTGTGCCCTCTATGACCAATGGCTTCACCTCCAAGGAGAAGGTCTGGCTCACCAATCTCTTTCTCTGACAGGTGGTGGTTATTTTCAGCCCTTGCCTGGGGGCAGGAGAGCATCACAGATTGGAGAGAAATCAGATATGCAAGGTTCCCCATCAAGAATTCTGTCCCATCCATCTTTAACATTCTAGTTTCAAAATAATTACCTTATAATTCATTGCCTTGGTAATCAAATTATTACATTTCCTCCTTGTGACTCACTGCAGTCACATGACTGTTTCTGAGAACTGGATCCTGACCTTGCCCTCATTTATATTCTTAGACTGAAGCAGAAGAAACCTTAGCCCGGTGACTGTTCCATCCTTGCTTCTCTGACACTATTGATCCCGGACTATATGTATCCATCCTGGCCTTCCTAGGATCTACCATTGGACTTATTTTCAAGTCTCAGATACCAAAAACCTAATCTTGCTTCTATGAGATGATATTCACCTCTGTCTGACCCTTCCTGACTCCTTCTGTGTAGCACACTGTACTGTGTACCCTAATTCGGTAGGAACTCAGTAGAAGAACCAAGTCTTTGGAGTGAAATAAGATGTATTTCTAGTTCATTTCTGCCATTTTAAAGTTGAGTGTCATTCTACATGTCTTGCCTGAAGTTTCTTCATTGCTCTGAAAACTAAGTCAATAATATTAACCTTATTCAGTAGTTTCAAAGATAGAATGAGCTACTATGGATATGCCAGATGAATAGAGGTACCAGCCCTCAATCTCTTTCTGAGTTAGAGTCACCCAATGTTCCTCCTTCCCATATTTCTCCCTCTTTCTCTCCCTTCGTTCCTTCCTTTCTTTCAACAAAAGTAACTGAGAGCCAGGACCTGCATTATCTCGTGAGGAAAGGATTCTTAAGTAGTTCAAAGTATAGTGTTAGAGACAGAGACACAAATCAATAACTTTACTCTGTAGAGGCCATGAAAGAGAAAGAGACAACAGCAAGATTCAGTGTTCTCTCACCACCAACTGGGCAGGCTTCTTCTCTAAAAGAAAAAGAACCAAATGCATCTTCATGGAATAATACTACGGTTTGTCTCTGAGTATGCCTTCAAAGAAACTTTGATCATGCATAAATTGTATATGAACATTGCATAAAAGAGCTGCTCATTCCTCACTTCCAGTAAACATTCTTCCAGATCCTCTAACCATCATGACTATATATTTTTCTATTGTTTACCTCTACTGAATAGCTGATCTCACCAATGAACATGCTTTACTATGCTACTTAGTAGCATACTTAGACCAATAAAAATCTCTCCACTGCTACAGAGGTTACTGCTTCTATGAGTAAAGTCCTACACCCTATGGCAGGCAGCAATGGTGAACCTGTAGGGACCGAGTGCCAAACTACAACACAAAACCCACTTATTTATCTCAAAGTGCCAACACTGCAATTAAACCTGAATACAAAAGTTCTAGTTTAGAAAAATAAAACTCTACATTAAGATCTTTTGTCTGAAAAGAAGAACACAATAACACGCCTGCCATACATTCACCATTACTGCCCTTTGGTATTTGTACAGCAAGAACAATGTAGTGTGAATATCAAATTATCTTTTAAATACTTTTTATTCCTCATCAAGTCCCAAGATGAGTGATCCTTTGCCCTTCAGATTGTTTCCTCTCTTCCCTCACCTTCCTTCCTGGAGAGATGAGTCTGCTGAGCTCTCCTGGCTCTGGCTCAGAGGTGCCCTCACTTCAATTTCCTAGGCAATGGGCAGAAAATGATGTAATTTACACATGTCACTGATGTCTTCATTTCCTTTACAGGGGAAATGCTTTCATTTCTTTGGAGGAAAGATCTGTCTTTAAGGAAAAGATTGGTATGATTATCTGTGATTAATATCGTACTTCCCACTTAAGATTTCAGGGAAGAGAAAGAAAGATTGACTCAGTTAGAAAGCTAGTCAAGGCTGGGTATGATGGTGCTAAATTGTAATAATTTTCCCAAGTGCTTTCACAGAAATCACAGTACAGTATTTGGCTACGAGGGCAGCCTAGCAAGGTAGGTGGACCAAAAATTATCATTTCAAATCATAGATGAGACAACTACAATTTCCCAGAGATGAGGTGGTTTTCCCCAGATCTCACAGGTAGCATATCACATAGGGAACTCAAGTTGACCTTTCCTAGGTTTGAATGTGCTGAGGCTGCTTTATATAAACCTTCCTTTCCAGCTGAACTCTACACATCTATAGTCCTGCACCTACATTTGTTTTAATGTGACTGAATTATTCAACTAACTTAGTCTTTTCAAGACAACCATCAAGTAATCTACATTAAACTAGAGTTCTCTCTTTTAAGATGTATCCTCCCCAGAATTAGTTTAGTGATTTATAAACCACCAAAAATTAGCTTGGGTGAAAACATATGTGTGGGAGAAATGTGCAAAATACTGAGATGATAATATAATTGAGTATTATGTTTTTACTAAGTCATACTCCAAGTGCCTGAAATAACTCTATGTCAGAAGAGAATCATTGAAAGATTGTTTTATAGCAGTTTGCAGAGAAAATACCAGAAATATATATGGTTCTCATGTCTGGGGAGAGGGATGGGGAGTTAGTGCCCTCATCTGAATTATCTGGGAATTTGAGTGAGAAGGGAAGTCGGGGATGATAGGCTTTCATTATGACAGCTGTATTCACGAGTCATATTTTTAAAAATTAATTCAAGTTTTATGAATAAAAGAATTCATTTTAATGTATTGCCCTAAGCTGAAACAGGTACTAATCAAAACTGAGGAAATTAGTGACAAAGAGGCCCCTCTGTAGTATAAGCTGCTTCCTAGGAAATAAATTTCCCCAAATGACCTATTACTGTAGTGAGAAGGAGCTGAGGAGTTCATCAGAATTTCAGTTTCTGATGCCTTCTCTTTGATGGTTTTGCATGACTTGACAGAATCCAGGTATCTGAATATAAGTTTTCTAGGCCAGTGATGGTAAACCTCTTAGAGATGAATACCCAAAGTGCAACCCAAAACCTACTTAATTATCACAAAGTGCCAACACTGCAATTAAACCTGAATACTGAGGTTGTGGTTTAGAAAAAATAAAACAACTCATACATTAACATCTTTTGTCTTAAAAGAACAACAAATAACAGGTGTGCTGTAGGTTCACCACCACTGCTCTAGGCCATTCTGTTAGAAATGGTGAGAAGACCACGCTTTCAGGATTTCTAGTACATAGAGCAGCTAAATTCATTGAGACAGAAGAAAGAATGATGGTTGCTATGGCCTAGGGGAGAGAAGAATGGGGAAATCATGGATGAGGGGTCCAGAATTTTAGTTTGAGAAAAGGAAAACATTCTAGAAGTGGACTATAGTGATGGTTACACAGGGTGTGCCTGTTCTTAATGCTGTTGAACTGTATATTTCAAAATGGTTACAATGGTAAATTTTATATTATGTATTGTTGCCCCAATAAAAAGAATTTCTAATGCAACTGGTGCCTATTGTTTAAAGTATTGGTGTCTTAGTTTTCTTACTAAGTCTTGATAAAGAAAATAGATATAGCTCCACTTTAAAAAGGTCATAATTCATGCTGCATTACAGATTAAACATGTACAGGAATTTATCATCTTTTTATGACAGAGAAAAAATAATGAACTACCTAAAAGGACTGATAAAACTTCATTTCAGCTTTATCATGAGAAAGTAGATTTCTTATATATGCATAATCTTACCAAATTAATGGGACTATTATAGCGAGTCACTCAACCTTCATTCTAGTGATTGCTCTTCTGATTGCTTCTCTAAAATGGATTCATCCAATTTTGCTTTGTCTTTGCAACAAAAATGTATAGTGATACTCATGCTCTTTTCAGGATAGGGTGTGGGCCAATGTGGGGAAGAGCCTGAACTGCATTATTGCTATGGTAGATCAACTGATTGAGAGAGATGGCAGCAGCGAAGGCAGCGGCAGTGGCGACAACGATGGAGAGAAGGATCCTTCGCTAGCAGACTCCATTACATCTCACCCAACGGGTAAGGAATCATTTTTTACCCAATCATTGACTGAGTAAACAAAATGAGAAAAGTCATGATAAAATGGGCTAGAAAAAGAGGAGTCAATACTGCCTTTGATGGAAGTGCTAATAGCAGGCCTTTTCGTGCTCCAGTTTGAATGATGGAGAGCTATTTATCAAATCGCATCAGAGTTGTGTTTTCAGAATTGCTTGCAATGCTCATTTTTTTTCTTTTGCCACATAAAAACCTTCTTGAAAGAAGAACAGTGTTTTTTTTAAAGGGTCTGACAGAGCTTAATTTACTTTTACACATTCTCCCAAGTTTTTATTAGAAAGACAAACAAGCATCTGCTCTTAACTCTTGGAAACTTTGAGAAATATCAGGGTACAGTATCTCTCATAGTTCCTGAACAGAAAAAGTACAGTGTTGCAGAATACTTCCTGTCTTATTCTGAACAGTATTTTTATGAATTATCCCCAAAACACATAAGTGGCTTTGATTCTAAAGATTGTTTGTGATTATTCCAAAAACATAACACTAGATTTTCATGGATGCATCTGTGTTTAAACACACATTCTTGCATATGTGTAGGAGGATATGTGCTTGCCTGTAGAGAAAAGAATGGATGGATAGACACTCTCAAGTAGATGTCTTATTACCAGGCTGGCTAACATAAGTGATAAAATTTTAATTGTACGTGTGTCCCCATGAATAGCTTTTATTTTTTGTTAACTGTCACAGAGCCAATGTTGCTTATCTTTATGAAATAAGAACTGCTATGAAAGTTGACACAGCTGTTTTGCAAGTTGTCTTCTATTTGGAGAGATTAAACCATAGTTCTCCACTTTCTTTTTCTGAAGTCTGTTGTTTTACTTTAAGAAAATGAGACACAAAAATCTATGGATGTTTATAGAATTAAATTTATGTTTCTTCAATTTGTTTTCCTGGTTTTCCATTACTCATGTTTTCAACAAGAGTTTAATTACGTAAGACATCCATTCACTTGATTAACAGTGGGACCCCTTTAAATCATATTTGAAAACTTTGAGTTTTTAAATTTGTCTTAAAGTGGCCCCTCTTCCCTTATTGTAAATTTACATAAATGAAAGGTTTATAGTACTGTACTGTTCTTATGTCCACATCTAATTGTTCTCACTTTGTATGGTGATTTCCTTGCTTAATAATATCAGTTTTATTAGATATGGAATCTAGTATAGTTCCATAACTGCATGAGTTAAAATGGAACCATGCCGTAGCTATGTCAAAGAGAAATAGCATGTTTCAATTTTCTTTAATTGAACATATATTGCCCATCAACTATGAGTCAGACACTGCTGTGTTCTAGAAAATGTGGTAAGTAAACAGAATCCAGAATGAAGTAACTTATTTTGTCAATTGACAGATTTGGAAAACATTTTTAAGGAGAAATAACATAAAGGATGCACATATTCCTATAATTTTTGTTCAATGCTTTCCAAAATTCACTGAAGAAAATGAAGTATAAAATATTTGAAATTATATATTTTATCAATATCTATGTTTTATTGGAAGGTTGTATCTGTATGATAAAAATTATATTTAAGAAGTAAATATTTATTTGTCTACAAAACATTGTGTAGATATAATCTAAAACAAGATGGAAGATACTGCAGCTATAGAATTCACAACTAAATCTATGTTGTTGATGGATAGACCCAAACTACAATGTATTATACTCTAATTTTAAATTTTTCCCATTTATATTTTACTGAGTATATGTATTTCATCTCTCATCCATTCTTCTTTGTGTTAATAGAATTTTTAGAAATATCACTATTTAAAAGTGTTAAATAAAATATTTTAGATAAATTATGTTGTAAATATTGCTAAATAATTTCAAAAATAAAATATTGAAAGACATAATGGACACTTGCATGTAGAGTATGTTTTGAGGAGAATATTGGTACATAAAAGAAAATCTCTAACATAAATGTTTTATAAATGAATCTGTGCTCAAATGTATTTTTTTTTTTCTTTTGGTACTGGGGATCGAACTCAGGACCTTGCGATTGTGAGGCAGGCGGCGGAACCACTGAGCTAAATCCCTGGCCCCTCAAGTGTATTTAAATATATTATACATGCTATTGGATAGCTACAGTGAGGTTGATGACTTCAATCAATTAGTTAATAAAATATTAAAATATTTTTATTACTTAATAATGCATAACCTTCCTCTTAAATTAGCTTTTAAAAAAGTACTTTCAATCTCTACCCTAACTTTTGTCACATACAACAATATAATACAGAAATGTATAGTAGTTTTTGAACTAATAGAAAACAAATGAATACATTAATAAAGTCATGTATTTACATTTAACTACATCCCAAACTATTTCTCATAAAGGTATGTGAGAAATGTATTCACTGTCCCAATTAGCTTGTATTTTTAAAATATTAGCAAAAGTGATGATTAAGAAATTTTGTAAAGGAAAGCAAACAGGATTATTCATGATTTTTATCTTACCAGCATAACCCTTTTGGACATTTCTTGTGTTTATACACACACACACACACACACACACACACACTCACACTTCGGCTGAACTGGAGTACACATTATAAATACAGATATGTATTTTTTATATCTTGTATTTAAATTTTTCCTCATAAACATTGGCTGGAAATACAGGTATAATGATTGCAAACTGCTTCATCAAATGGGAAATCACTATTTTAAATATTTAATTATTAAATAAGGCTGTAATTAACATATAAACATCTTTGAATGTCTAAATCTTCACCACTTTTCAGATCTCCTTAAGTTTGATTGTAAGAAGTGAAATTATAGGACCGAGGATTTAGCTCAGTGGTTTCGCTGCCTACTGCACAAGTGCAAGGACCCGAGTTCAATCCCTAGTACGAATAAAAGAAAAAAAAAGAAGTGAAATTATTTTGGAAAGAGTTATTCCTTCTTTCCTATCTATTAATTCAAGTATTTGTTTCTATCAATGTGGGCTCATGAATATTTATTTTATTCTTTGATTTACAATCCAGTATTATTATTATATGTTTTGGGCTCAAGTGTTTCTAGATTTAGCCATGGGACCTTTTGATATCTGTATCCTTTTCACGGGATCCTTTTCTAGCTATTTACTCCTTTACTTTCAGTCTCACTATTCCTTTACCTTCATACTTTTTTTCTCCTTAATGTTTGGAACCATGAAGTGCTCCAGACTCATCTTGTATTTGTGCTGCCCCAGCTTAGATTCAACCAGTTTCCAAAGAACCCTGGTTGCTTTTATAGGAAAATGGCATTTAAAACCCAGGATCTGGGTGCGTAGAAACATTCTGATGGCTTCCTGTGACAATAAGTATTTCACTAACAGTATCTACAATCACCCTTCTAATTACAGTCTTCCCAGCCATAAATATTGCCAATGATTTCTTGCCACTTTGAGTGAAAAATACCAAGTTGTAATTTCTGCTCATCTTGAAACTTGACATTCTTATAATACAACACATTTCTTCAGCAGCTTCCTATTTATCCTTATCTCCTAACTGGTAGAAAAGCAGCTTCTTTTTAGTCTTCTCTTTGGGCTGGGGATTTAGCTCATTGGTTCCGCCACCTGCCTCACAAGCACAAGGACCCGAGTTTGATCCCTGGTGCCAAAAAAATATATATTTTTACAATTATTTAATGAATTTACTGAGTGAGTGATTGGCGTCATCAACTACTTTTTACAATGTATGATGCAATAGATATTATTAGACATTTTTTGTAACATCTTGTAACATCAACATTTTATGTTGCATCACTTTTTCTTGATAGATTAATTTCTGCAAATATTTGTAATCAATTTCTGGAAATTTTATTCTGTTACATGTAATTCTAGTTATTGTCCTTTACATTGCAATATATTTCTACATTTGCAATATATTTCTGCAATATATTTCTGCAATGTATTTCTAAATCTCATAGGATGAATTAAATTTGCACTAGTTTTTCTTTCTTCAAATCTCTCCCTTACTTTTACATTTCACCTATAATTTGTGTTTGTTTTGTCAGTATTTATGTAGCATTCTTAAATGGGTGGTCCTGTGAATTGTCACTTGGTTTATCTGTTTTCTTTTATTTCTCTATATCCTGCACCTATGTCTCTTTTCAGATTGTAGATTGTTCTTTTTACTGTGTATTAATTTAATAATACTATTTTGGATTTGTAGTTTTGAAGGAGTTTTGCTTGTTTTTGAACCAAGGTTTTATAATATATCTTTTACAAAGTGTATAAGTTACTTTTAAGGGTGAATTCAAGTAGTGCCACAGGAGTAAAGCTTTCTTTACTATTTGAACATAAATAATAGAGTAGTGGTTCTAGACATATACAGCATATATGTGTGTGTTTAATGAACACAGATTGTTATTTTATTTTCAGCACACGTACACACTTTTGTAGGCATCTGCTGTGTTTAGCACCCTATGCCCTTAATTTCATAATAAATTGAAGACTCAAGAATTAAATCAGTGAATATTAAAAACTTAGATTTTGATGCAACATTAAAGATTATGTAATGAAACCTCCTAAACTGTATTAAGAAGCTTACCTGTAATAGCCCTGCCAGTTTTCACCCTGCCTGTGCAGTGCATCTCTAGTTACATAAAAACATTTTTATTTTGTAATGCAACCCACTCCAGACATTGATCCAAATATATTTTCTTTAATTTTATCCATTGGCCCAGATGTAATTCTTTCCATTCAATGGAACAAATTTACTTTGCTTTTCCACATTAAAGCTAATTTATATATGAAAGCAACTATCATGTTCTTTTAAAGTCATTACCTTTGGGGGCATTTTCCAAAGGAATAACCTCAAACATACCCAATAGTTGCTTTTCTCAGAATCTTTTCTTACTGGTCTACACAGTCCTCAGAAACAAACATGATACTGATGCTTTCTAGTAACTACAGAGCAACACAGGAGGTCTGCTGCCCTACTTTTAGATGCTACTAATTTCAATCATAGCTCAACATTAGCTATTTGGACTGCCCATTTTCCTAGTAATTCTATTAATATCCATAAACCTTGCTAAATTTGACATATCCTTCATGTTACTGAAGATTAAAGCAACATTTAAGCACTACTACATGCTGGACATTGTGAAATATTAATGGCACAAAGAGATTAAGATGGCCTATCTCAATTCTGCTGAAGAGATGGATGTCTAAGCACATGACTCCAGTGTAAAACACTTTTGAGTACACTCTAATACATACTTATTTCTTTCATCTATCATAGTTCCTGTCCCACTTAGGCTTCTATTATTCACATTTTATACACATTTCCTGTTATTTCATAAAAGTAATAGATAAAAATGATGAGAAAACTGATAATATAGGTCTCTGAGGCACAACACTAAACAGAACTCCATGCACTCAGATACAAGTGTTAATCCCTGCCCTTCGGGCGTGTGTGTTCAACCAGCTATATAGTCAGCCACTGATTCTATTGCGCAGTCTGTATTTCTCCATCTTTCACAAATGTTTCATTATATGCCCTGTGAAAGGCCAAATACCATGTGCCACTGAATTCTTTTTCCAAATCTACCCAGCTGTAAACCCTGTCAGAAGAGAGATGAAGTTCCTGTGACATAATTTTCATTAATAAGCCCATGCTGGCTTCTCATCATCACTGCTTTCTCTTTCAAAGGAGGTAAATACATATGCAGATCACAGAATTAGTTCACTTATCACTGCTCAGAATTCCTTTCAAGCTCCTTGGTACTCATGTCCCTTCCTGCTTCATAATTCCCTTTTAACTTGTAAAGCACATTCCACATTTCCCCTGGGATCTGAGAATTCACTCTACTTACCACACCTTTTACTTTATATCTGGCTGCCTCCAGTTAAAGTACTTCTCTGACAACTACCAAAGATTTTCCAATAATTTATCAGCAATTATCAGCAGTTTACTAATATCAAAGATTAATACATCCCAATTTCCAAACAATAACAAATCAAGATTTAAGCAAATCACTTCTCTGCCCCATACCTTGTCT
Organism: Heterocephalus glaber; assembly: GCF_000247695.1. Next base: position 1,453,622 of record NW_004624853.1, on the reverse strand, counting down.
TTCATTGACTAGCATAGCTATCTATCTAACACATTTGGAATAAAAAATTGATTCATTAATTCATGTCCATGTATATAATTCAGGGATTGACCTCATGGAAGAGATGTGCTAAGTTTGTTTTACTTCAAAGAGAAAGAGGAAGATTCATTCATTCTTTCAGTAGGCAAGCACTGTGCATCCACCCTGTACCTGGCACTGTATTCAGAAACGTAATCCACCATAGCCAGGTTCTTGCAGTCTGCTGAGTGAGCAAGTTATATTTGAAAGGAGACAACCACTTAAATGCCTTCAAAAGCAGCATTTATAAGGTAAAGGACTTAGGAAACGAAGTATTCATTTGGGAGGCATCCGAAGATAGTTTAAACTGGATAAAATGTAAAAAGAAAAAATAGGAAACTATGAACAAAATCCATAATAAAGAGTTTGAGGGTATGTGGCTTGTCCTCAGCTGAAGTGTGGGAATATCAGTGGATGAAAAGCATTTGCAGTGTGAGTACCAACAGAGGCATCTGGAGAGTAGTAATAAGCAAGCTCACAGCTCACATTTCACCATGCTCACATCTGTGTGACAGTCCTCCACCTCCTTTGTCCTCTCTTGCTCATGACAAGCTTGTGGGGAAGGTTCCATTTTTACCCCCATTTTATAGACTAGACTTTAAACACTTTGTCTAAAATCACAGAGCTGGTAGGCTTCTGAACAAGTATTCCAATCCAGGTAGTGTTTCCTAATTGAATAGCAAAAAGAATCTGGGGTTGTTGGAATATTTGTAAGAAAAAGAAATGCTTTCAATTTTAAGAACAGCAGTACATTTGGATTAATTTGCCTTTATGTTTGCCCTTGGAGTTGTAATTGTTTGCCAGGTAGTGATATCTAATGCTGCACTTGCTTGCTACATTTTCTTTTTATTTCATAAGCCCTTAAATTCTTTCACCCCTACTTGCCTCTTGTGGTACCTTAAAATCTGCCGCCTGACCTGCCACACCCTGCATGCTCAGATTCCGTAAGCTCTGGAAGACTCTGGGAAACCCTGGAGAAGCACTAGTTGGGCTGTACATTACTATGACCTCAGAGGCTGCCCCTCTCCACATTCACAGGTTCCACCTTCACATCCTTTAGCACTTTCCCCATCTGGCTTTATGGAAGCCGTGTAGTTACTCTGACCCCTCACTCAGAAGAGTCCTGCACTGAGGGCTTAATTCTCTGAGTTACCATCTTGAAATTCCTAATAATTTTATTTTGCATTTATGTTTTATCAGTTAATTCCAATAGGATAATGGTGCGGGTTACTGCAAATTACAAGCTTTACTCACACACAATTTGACCTCCCCCTTCCTCTAGGGAATTCAGTGTTATCCAGCCTCCCCCTCCTCATTCCAGGAAATGAGCTTCTTCCTGTCACATCCCAGAAAGACTGGGTGCTGGAGAGTCAGGGTCAGACTGAGGACCTTTGAGGCTTTGTATGCACCTGTCCCCATGCCCAAGCAAGTAAGACATGAAAGAGCAACCTAAGACTACCAACTACCTTGACAGGTCACCCAGAACAACACCGAGGAAGAAAGGAAAAAAGTTTTCTTACTGCTTCTTGAATCAGACCCCATGTCTTTATTGTTCAATAGATTCTGCCAACTAGGTAATCACTCTTTCTGCAGGACTTGCAAGCACAAATGCTCACAGGGGTCATGGAAGATACTAAGAGTGAGTCCTAGAATTGGATGGAAACTAAAGCAAATGAGAGGGAGTTTGTCCCTTAAAAATAGGCCACCATTCTTCAGCCCTTCCTTCCCATGGGGGAATAAACCTGAAGTTATCATCTGGGCTGATTTTTCAAATAAACTTAAATTTTTATATAAAATATCTTAACTTTTTAAAGATTAAAAATGCTAAAACATAAGGAAGAGCCACATAAAATACATTTGCAAGCCAAATAAGGGTGGCTTATGGGCCATTCCTTTGAAACCAAAGAAACTAAGGATCAACTTCAACTGCAGATATTAACACCTAGGTTACTGTGTTGAGCTTGGATTCTAGAAGGAGAGGGTAAAACCATGCATAGACCAGTTAAAAAGCTAGAGAAATTGTGTACATGAAACACAAGAGAAGCCTAAGAACATAGTAGTGGAGGATGCAGATACGCTAGTGAGATTCTGTGTCTTTTTGAGTGTGTTTCAGTGAAGTTTTAAAATTGGTTTCATGGGAGACTGAGAGAAGAGGAGTCAAGAAAAACTCAATGTTTTGTGGCTAGACCAAGTGGAAGGATGAGATGGCCATGCATTAGCTGAAGAAGACTTGGTGGAGCAGGTCTTGTGAAGAGGAACATGGGAATTCATTGGGAACCTGTTAAACTTGACATGGAGGTATCAAGTATGCAGTTAGATGGAATTATCTGCAATTCTAGAGACATGTACAGGATAAAGATATTAATTTGAGAATTGTTAACAAATAGATGGTACTTAAAGCCAGGAAGCTGAGTAATGTCAACAAGGGATTGAATGTACATATAGAAGGTAAATAATTTGTAGGTTATACCTGAGGGTATCTCAGTGTTGATAGGGCAGAAAGGAGTGATAGAACCAGCAACAGTTTGGGTAAGGAACAACCAGTGAGATGAGAGGAATAACAAGGGAAATGGTACTCCAAAAGTACAGTTAGATGTGTCATCTAAAATGAGACTGAGATGTAACTTTGGCTTTAGAATTGTGGAAGTGTCTCGTGACACTGACATGACTAGATGGGTAGGGATTAAAACTTCAGTGGAGTGTGCCAGGGAAAGATAAAGAAAAGAAATTGGAGGCACCAAGTATGGGCAATTCATGTGGGGAGTTTGTGAAAGAAGAGAGAAATAGGTAGAGGCTGGGGAGCAAAGCAGGGTCAAGACAGGGTTGATTTTTTTTTTCTTTGAAAGATAAGGAGATAACAGCATGTTTGTTGCTGATGAATATCCATATTTCAGAAAAGGAAATATTGGTAATGTGAGAGGAAAGGGAGAAAATTGTTGGAATGATACACTTACTTAGATAAGAGAGAAGATGTGGTACCCAGAGAGTGCAACTGCTCTGAGTTAGAGAACAAACAGTTCACGCTCAGACATTTGAGAGATGTCAGGGGATATTGAGAAAATGCTGTCAAGTGAGCAAATGCAGGGTATCAGGTAGAATTGTGATAATTTCAACTATTCTACTTAGAAAATAACATTTGAAAATTGTTTATCATGATAAAAACGATTTTAAAATATTGCCTTCATTAAATCTTTTAGTGCTCTCAAGAGTGCCACACAATTAATTGATGAAGAAATAGCACAGAAATACCTGGCGCTGTCACCTCTAGTCCAGTGGCAGGCCTGCGCTTCCAGCCTAGTGGGCTAACTCCAGAGCTTGCTCTCCTAAGCCACTATGCTGTACTTACTGCCTCTGTGCTCTGGGAGAGAAGCTTTTCTAATCTTACTCCGTACAAATCATTTTTGTTATCACCTTTTAACACCATGTTAAATTTTATGAGGTGCTAATTTATAGTGTGATGTGAAAATTTTATGAAAATCAATCCCAAAGGTATGATGGAAACATACAGTAAATGTTTAAATTCTACAAGATATGTTACTGTAAAAGACATGTAGCCATTATCTCCATCAAAATATTCCCCCTCGCTTCAAACACACTTATCCCTTCATTCTTCCTACTTTATGAAGCAGCTCTGGAAGTCCTCTTTCATGAGTGTCTTTAGTTGTATGGTTGTAGCTGCCTCAGTGTTCTGAATGGATTCAACATGTTAACCTTTCATGGTCATTTTGACTTTGGGGAAGAGATGGAAGTCAGTGAATAAGGTGAGTGAGGATACATTGTCTTCTTAGTGAATGGCATTCAGCAGACCATTCACTGTATGTTTGACTAAACCTTATATACTCACGAGAGAGGATTTCCAGAACTGCTTGAGAAAGTGAAAAGAAGTATAAGATAACTGTTCAAAGTGAGAAGGATTAATGAAAATGTATCTTTTACTATAATATTTGTTTTGGTTTTTAAAATTTATTTTAATTTTTATTAATACATGTTTACAGTGCACAATAATTACATTCATCTTGGGGAGTTGGTACATGTACATACCACATCTTAATATTTTTAAATTTAAACATTCACTGTATATTTTGATCACTGTTTGTTTATCCTAACATTTACTATAGAACTGTATGTGGAAATTAAGATTTGTAATCACACTTGAAGAATTACTTTGCTATCTCAGAAATTTGGTGATTTTCATACCCACAAAGAAACTGGAGTAAACAGAAGAAAAGGGGAATGGCATCTCCCCTCAGGAGACTTTGGGCCATATCATTATTGAATGAACAGCCTGAGAAATGTACTGTTACTGTGTTTGGTCGCATGCCTACTTAGTCAACATTTATATGTTAAATTGATATACATGAGGCTCCATTGTATTCATGGGAAAAATTGGTACACTGTATTTCGCTGGCTTTGAACACTACTGAAAAGGATTATAGTCACCTTATTCACTGCAGGCTGGAGATATAATACCTTTTCTCTCTGGTTGTGAGTATTCTAATCCATCAAAGCAATATCCATTTCTTGGTTTTTTTCAGTCTTAGATGCTGCACAGTATTTAAATGACAAGAGCTCTTTGGTGCAGACATATTGGTGATTTCGGGTCACTGAATGACCTGTGACCTATGTAGCTATTCTTAAAAACCCAGCGTGTTTGCAGACCAGAATCCTGAGGTTATAGTTTATTTAAGGCCAAGAGCCAGAATATGCCCAATGAATGTGAGTCTCTACAGCCAGAATAACCTAAGTTCAAAACTTTTGTGCTCTAATAAAGGCAGGGCTTGTTTGATTCATTGATCTATTTCCTGGAAACCATCTTAGCAGAATTTACTGAAGGCCTTCAACTTTTTGCTATGAAATGAGAAGTTTAACCAGGATATCAGTTGATGCATTTCCTTGGCTGTTTTTCCAAGAGCCAGACTGGGAAGTTTTATGACACCGTGTTCCCCAGCTAGCAGGGTTTAAACAAACAAGGTTCCCACGACATGAGAAAAGGTTTCCTTTGTTCTTTTCATAACAGTTTGTCTTGGATTGAACAGGACTCTCATTTCTAATCCATCTGGAAGGTGCCAAGAGCAGTCATGTACCCCAGTGGACACTACAGTGATTATATTTTTAAATTATCTTTGTGTGCACATCTTTGTGGGCTGTAGGGCTGCACTGTGGTAGAGGCAGGGGAAGGTACAGCATCTGTGTGCCACCACCCTCCCAGGGTTACCATAGACCCTAATTCCATTTCTCTTCCCTCATGTGCCTCGTTTCCAGATTTGGCCTTGCTTCTTGGCTTTGGCCATATTCATATGCACTGTGCAGCATCCTGTTTTCCCCCACTTCTGCCGCCTCCATTCCTCATCCTGTTCTGGCAGCTGCCCACACCAAGTTTTCCCTGTTTTTTTTTTTTTCCTCATGGCTGCAGACTTCACATTTACTTCAATTTCATTCTCACCTTCTCTGAGCCCTGAAGTTTTTTGTTCTGTCATTTCCCTTCTTTCTTTCAATGGCCCTTTTTGCTCCCTCTTGTCAGTTTGTAGATTTTTTTATGGGGGCTTCGCGTCACCAAACTAGTCATCCCTTTTGGATTGTTTACTGCTTACAGTCCATGCAGGCTCCTCCCAAATTTCTCCACATATGACTTCCTTCACATGTTCAGAAAATACCACAACCACAAATAAACATAGTCTCCTCACTAGATAAGGACTATGTTTCTCTGAACTTTTATTCTTCCAAACTTTTTTTGTTACTCTTTTATACTACTTCTATACTCCCTTAAACTACAAGTGTTACTTTACACTTTGTACCTTCCTCTCTCTATTTTTAAGTTACCTGAGGAGAGTTCATGAGTTCTACCTCTATCATTCTGATGACCTGACATATAATCATCCTGTTTGTTGTGAATAAGCACGTTTCTCATGACCCCAGATGAAAAAAGGAGGGGCAGGTATGGTTTGGCTCTTGAGTGCACTCTAGAGTTTTATAAGATAAAGTCTTGATCCCCAGGGTGGCACTATTGGAGGTACTGAGGCTTTTCATGGGGGGCCTACTAGGAGGTGTTCAGGTCACTGAGAGTGTGGGGCCTTGTAGGGAATTGTGCAGGAATTGTCCTTGTGAAGGAATTGTCCTTCACTGTTGTTCTTTTGCTTCCTGACCATGGGTGAGTAATTTGCTCCCCACACTCCCTACCACTCCATCCAGGAGTCCCACCAGGGCCCCAGAGCAACGGCTTTGCACAGTCTTGGACTGGACCTCCAAACCCATAAGCCAAAATACACCTTTTCTCTTTCCAGGTTAATTATATCAGGTATTTTAATATAATATGTGGAGGAAAAGCTGATTAATGCAGTGAAAGGGGTAAGGGAAAAGGTTAGCTTTACTAAGGTAAGATACATACGAACTGGGCTCTTCACTCCTAGATCAGAAGAAAGACATGGATCATTGGATGAGGAAGGGTCAGGAAGCCATGGAGGAGAACATTCTGAGTAGGCAGGGAGGAGGATCTGGACAGCCAAGCCTTAACAACTCCACAGGGGCTTCCTAATTTATTCCCTATTTACTCAGCTATTGTCTGGGACTAACCTAGTTTCTGTGTGCTGTATCCCAGGAAATGTCTGGGTATTTGGAGACCTTCCATGTGCAGATGTCAAGGGCCTATGATGCAACTGGCCACACGTCATCATACTCATTGAATGTTTAGCTGTAAAGTATCCACAGAGGAAAGCTTACCAGTAATTGGCCCCTCCACTGCGCACTGATGAAGTTTACAATGACATTCATCTTCTAAAAGTGCACCACAAGACAAAGACCTCACTCCAAGTGGCATCTTGCAGCCACGTCTTGCCATATGTCAGGCATAGGTACCTCAAAGTCGATAAGAATTTTAGGACCAAGGATGTGGATGTCTCTCACGCCGGCCCACAGTCCTAAACTCATTATCATTGCTGTGATATCTGCTGTTTGGACATAATATAAAACCTCTCTTAGCTGAGAATCTAGTCTAAGTTCACCTCAAGCCTCAATTTAGTCACCTTTCTTTTAGGCCAGTAGTGGCAACGCTATGGCACATGTGTTGTTTTTCTTTTAAGACAAAAGATGTTAATATATGCATTTTTTTCTGAATTAAAACCTCAGCATTCAGGTTTGATTGCAGTGTAGCATTTTTCAGTAAGTAATTGGGTTTTGGGTTGCAGTTTGGACACTGGTCACTTTAAGGTTCGCCATCACTATTTTAGGCCATCCAGATTGGTTTCACAGTTTATCGTCTACTTGAGGTGACTCTTCTGAGATGGGATTATTTTTTTCTCCAGCCTCTTTCCATAAAGTTTAAGGTGGCACAATATTTAAGCTCTCCTTTTTTTTCTATGTCTGAAAGTTGTGGTAACAAAAAATAACCTGGCCACAAGCTTTTGTGAAGTTAATTATTTCGAATGAGGAAAGAAGATCAAACACCTAAGAAGAAATTGGAAAAAAGGCATCATGCACTGCTACAGTTGGTTGATATTCGACTCTTTTATTTTTCTCTCGAGGAACATAAGAGCCATTGAGCTCAGAGGACATGAAAATCCTGTACAGGAAATAGGTGGGGTGTGGAGGAAGAGAGGGGGCACCTGGTAGCCATTCTTTGAATCCTTCAGCAAGCTTCTCTTGAATATGTTAGAGAAGCAAGTGAAGGGCTGCAAAACAGAGCTCTGCTTGGATGGCGTCCAGCTCCCTTTACAGAGCTCAAGAAAGGCTCAGCTAAGCCACAGGCATCTTAGGCTTTCCTGAGGAAAGACTCTGCCTGCTGGTCTCAGGGTTAAGGAGCCTCAGTAAGTTTTTATAGAGACACTAAAACTCTTTTCATATTTCCCTCTATCATTGAAAGGAGCCCAGGGAGAGAATCACATTTAAGTGCCTGTGAGGCTGATGAGCTGTATGAGAGGTGTTGGTGCAGTGACAACATTGTGATGTGTGAGCTTTCCTAGGTGCACCTAGGAAGCTGGACAGCTATAGTGTGTGTGTGTGTGTGTGTGTGTGTGTACATGTATGCACACATGTAAAATCTTAGTTGAAATTTGAAGAAGTTAAACACAGAAGACTGGATGTATGTTTGTTTCAGAATTTCCTTCACCAGATAATGCAGAATTAATGCCCTTTTCCTCCTTAACCAGAAAACAGCTTTATCTGGAGGATAAAACAAACACCATGTAAATGGTGGTGTGTGAAAGCATACAAGTGTGAGGGACAAGTAACAGCACTATCAAGACTGTGAAAAGCTGGAGCGTTTTCCTTTCCCAAAAAATATTTTAAAAAAACTAAACTAGAGGCTGGGGATTTAGCTCAGTAGTTTCACCACCTGCCTCACAAGAGCAAGGACCTGAGTTTGATCCCCGGTACCAAAAAAACAAAACAAAAAACTAAACCATTTTCTGTTCCTTTGTGAGAATGGTTTAGAATGTTCACTGGAGCAAAAACCATTTATGAATGGATCACAGCCGGTTTTTTGCCTGTCGTATCCCATTGTGTGTATTTCAAAACATGAGTGAGCATTGCTGGAGAAGAAAATCTATAGTCATTGCAATTTGCATTTTGTGGAATTTTCCTTTATCTGGGAAATTTATGTAATTGTCTCTTTTGAGAAAATCTGTATCTTTAGCTTTGTCATTTATGCTACTCCATAGGAAGCTTAATACTGTCTTGATTTTACTGCTGTCTTGAAAATATTTTTACCTTGCTCACTGTGTTAGTCAGCTTTCTGTTACTATGACAAAATACCAGAGAAAATGAACTTAAGGGAAGAAAGACTTATTTTGACTCACAGTTTTAGAGGCTCAGTCCATGGTCACTTGACCATGTTGTTTCTGAGCCTGCCCTGAAGAGCAGAATATCATGACAGAGAGCACATGAGGGGTGAAGCTGCTTAGCCTATGGCAGCCAGGAAGCAGAAAGAGGGGTGTGTCAGGGACAAGGGCAGCCCCCCAGTCACCTACTTTCTCCAACTAGGCTCTGCCTGTAAAGTGTCCACCAACTTTCAACACTCTGTTAAGCTCTGAACTCATTAATGGAATTATTTACTAATGTAGTAAGAGGTCTCAAGGTCCAATCAGCTTCTGAAGACCCCACCTCTTAACACCTCTGCATTAGGGGCCAAGCCTTTAATACATGAGTTTTTGTTTTGTTTTTTTGTATCTGGGATCAAACTCAGGGCCTTGTACTTGCCAGGCAGGCATGGCTCCACTGAGCTACATCCCTAGCCCTGATACATGAGCTTTGAAGGACAATTCAGATCCAGACCATAGCATGCATAAATGTGGAATTTTTTTATCCATACTGAATGTTTTCCTGTACTATCATCTTCTTTACATGTAACCATAACATATAACCACAACATATAGATAGGCACTAGAATATTGCTAATACTAAATAATCACTTACTCTTAGATTTACAATATCAATATTATTTCCTCCCCTGTTCTAATAGAACTAGGAGTCAGATTCATTCTCTCTCTCTCTCTCTCTCTCTCTCTCTCTCTCTGCTTCTCTCCTCTCCTTTGGTTATCTGGTTGCAATTTGTGATAAAGAACTGCCTAAAGGATGTGAGGACAAATTTAGATGAGAGTAAAGAAATTATCCTGCTTCTAATGAAGTATACAAGGTTTCCTTTTTCAAAAGCCTTCAAGAAAAGCCAAGCACCACATGGAATTTGAATTGTCATCTAATATCTTTCAAGGGGGGAAATGAATACCTAAAGTTAACATTCTATTTCCAGACTAGAGAATGCATCACCTCACGACCAGGGCATTGCCCTCCTGACGCAGGACAGTATGATGCCAGCTGCTCAAATAATAGATAGGTGCTGTGTGGGAGCTGAGTGAAGGTGCAAAGAAAAAAAATTAAAATTGCTTGCTTGAATGGAGTGACAGAGTGGTTCTGTGCAGCCTGATGGAGCAGTGCCACCTACTGCACAAAAGCTTTATTTTCTGCTTGGGAATTCAGTAGAAATTGATCTCTGTAGAGCCAAGTACAAAACAAAGTCGGTTTGCAATCTACTATTGTTTGACATCTACATCTGTGTCAACTCACTGGAATTTTTCTCCTAATATTTTCCTCTGTGTGTATTAGTCTTCCATTTCATATTAACAACAACAATTAGAGACAGAGAGACAGGCAGAGAGAGACAAAGAGACAGAGACAGAGAGAGAGAGAGGCAAAGAGACAGAGAGAGAGAGAGAGACAGAGAGAGAGAAAGGAATGCAGATGTGAAAAATGTATTGAAATATGTGATATTCCTTGTTGGTGTCTACTGATGTATTTATATGAAAATAAATGATGTACCTCTATTTTCCATTTTACATATACCAGTGACCTAAGAATTAATCATTAACCAATGCTTATTTATATTAAACCATTGGTCATATTTCATCATAGGCTGTAATAAGGATTTCTTTGTTAAATAATTACAGATTGAATAGGTCTTCACTTAATACTTCTATCTCCCTTGTTTTTTTATTTCTATGATAAAACTTCAGTCTGCAATGTTTTAAAAATAACACCTAATGTTCCTAATGTATGTTGTACTATGGCGTTACACAAGCATTTGCATAGTGTTAATAAAAGCATGTCTTTTTATTAAGTTCAGATCATTCATTATATTTGCTACCATTGTACTAGTCTGTTGCACCTCAGCATATAATAAAGTGACAATAGACATGGCACAACAGTGATTGTGATTCTTTTTATTGTTCCCTATAACTCTTTCAAGGTCGTAACTGGTTATTGACTACTCAAATCACTCATGATGATGCTTGCACTTTGTGCTGAGAAGATCATGCCATTTCAAATCTTGCTTCATAATTAATTTTGTAGTATGTACTCATTCCTATTAAATCATAATTTTCACCCTATTGTTAATTTATTTATATATTAACGGAATGTCACACAGTGCAGAATTCATATTTGACACTTGTCAGAGTTTTTGCTCTCACAATAAACTGGAATAGTATATCATCTGTTTTTATGTAATATATCAAGTCATAATTATATACAGCGGTCCCTTGGTTCTCGAACTTAATTTTTTCCAACTATTCCAGTCACAAACTGAACTGGATAAGAACCAAGTTCAACGGCCAGGGATTTGGCTCAGTGGTTCCGGCGCCTGCCTCGCAAGCGCAAGGTCCCGAGTTCAATCCCCAGTACCAAAAAAAAAAAAAAAAAAAAAAGAACCAAATTCAGTGGTAAGGTTCAAGGTTGACCTTATGTGGAAAATTGATTTGGTCCTCATCTGGTCCAGTCTGGGACCAGAATGATGGAAAGAATTAAGTTCATGAACAGAGGAACCACTGTAACTGATGCATTTTAGAAATCTAGGCATATGAATAGCACAGATCTGGTCAATTTTGATCTTGTTTGAATGAAAGCTGTTTGAATCCCAGATACTGCAAAAAAATGACTTTCTTATACTTGTCTGCATGTTTAAAAACTTTTGCTATTTATCATAACTTTACTCATTCAATTGAAATTTGCCAGTTCTGTTACACAGGAGGCACTGTGCTAGGTTCTGGGGATTCTGTGATTAAAAAAAAAAAAAAAGTAAATTCCTCTCCCTCAGTAAGCTACCTTGCTTGCAGAGGTAAGTAGTGTGTGATTAGTCTTAGTAGTAAGGGTACAAAACAATTGGTACAAAGGGAAGTGAATTCAACTTAAACATCAGAGAAGAGGGTACGGAATAGGGGTGTTCAGGGAAGACTTCTGCAGGAGAGAGATCCTGAATTAAGTTTTCAGAGAAGATAAAATATCTATAAGGAAGTACAGAAAGAGTGTTTTAGAAGATGAAATAGGATTTGCCAAAATACTGTTATGGTTTAGATACAGTGTGCCCCAAAGCCAAAGCCTCATACGTTTGCAAAGTAATTGGATCATGGGGTGCTCTACTCAGTAGTGGATTAGACCTCTGCTAAGTTCAGAAGTGACTTGCTACTGGGAGGTGCATAGTTCGAGGGATGTCACTGGGGTCATGACTTAGGAGGGTATATCGCCTTGCCTCCATCTCCCCTCCTTCTCTGCTTCCTGGCCCTCGTGTCCTAAACACCTTTTCTTCCACCACGCCCTCTGCCATCCTATTTCTGCTTTGGAGCCAACAGACCATCAACTGAAAATGTAAGACAAAATAAGCCTTACTTCCTTTAATTTCAAGTGTTGGGCATTATGTCTCAGAGATGGAAACATAAGTAAGACAGATACTGAAATGACAGAGTGCAGAAGGTTTGGGGAAACATATGTTTTTCAGTATGCACGGTACACAGGACTACAAGTAAAGTGCTAAGAGATAGAACTGGACAAGTAGGCAGAGGTCATGTAACAGTGGACCTTTTGTGAGTTTGCAGTTCATTCTGAATGCTTTGGGGTTTGGTTGTTGTTGCTGCAGTTGTTTTGGCTTGGGTTGTATTTTCCTTTCTTCTTTTTTGAGGAGTTCCTTTTGATTTTTAGGAATCAGAGCTGAGTAAATGGATAAGATCCAAACTGATTAGAAAACTTCTAGCAACACCGTAGAGAAGGGGCTTGGGCACTGTTATGACTGGAGGAAGCAAAGTCTGTTAGGGAAGGCAATAAAATAATCTGAGAAAGAGCAGAAGTGACGCTAGGCCAGGGCAAGGAGAAGATGATGTTTGATGGGCTATTACAGCAGTAGAACTAATTTAATGGCCAAGTGACCGTGGAATCCATGACAGAAGTCAGTAGAATTTCTGTTTCCAGCATAGGAGAGTTTAGCGGCACCATCCACTAACAACACAAGGCAGTGCCCAGGTTGGAGATAAGCAGAGAGACCAAAGGAGACCCATTGTAACTGTATTATACACATCTCAATGTACAGACTCAGTGGCTGGGTGTAGACTTATAGAGTTCAGGTTACTCGCTGGAATTAAAGATCTTCATGAAGCTGTTCTAGTTAGGGTTCTCTAGAAGAGCAGAATCAATAGAAAATATATGTGTAACTATGCAAGAGGATTTAATCAGCTAGGCTTATAGGATCAGAGGCAGGAGAGTCCACAGTGCACTAGAAAGCCAGGGGATCCAGTAGCTGCTCAGCCCAAGCAGATGGAAGCTGAAGAATAAGAGGCATCCAGGATTCCACAGTACTCGTCCAAGGTCAAAGACTGGAAGTTCACAAGAGTGTCATGCTGGGAGTCTGCACTGGAAGGCTGAAAATACTAGAGACTTGGAGATTGATAATGGCAGTGAAGAACGCACCCACTGAAGAAGACCAGAGCTCCTTGAAACAGACACACTTCCTTCTTTTTCCCCTTTTATATCCCATCCAGGCTCCAAGCTGTTGGTTGGTGCCACCCACATGCAGATGTGTTTTCTCACCTCAGCTTGCTGACCCACATGCTCATCTTTCATTTAAGGTTACATGTCTTGATTAATGCTCACACGGATCCTCAGTTGTACATAGGAATTGTACATAAGACATACTACACTGTAAAATGTAGCAAATTGGTTCTAGACCGGTTCAAGACCTCCGTTGATCCATCCCTCTGTTCTTGCCCCCTCCTCCAGAGGACTGGTATGAACAACTGCATCCCCTCATCCTCACGCTGAAGGACTGCATGGGAGAAGTGGTGAGCCGTGCCAAGCAGTCCCTGACATTTGTGCTGCTGCAGGAGCTTGCCTACAGCTTGCCCCAGTGTCTGATGCTGACTCTGAGGAGGGACATCGTCTTCAGTCAAGCAGTAGGTCCCATCCTTGTTACTTGTACCCAACAGCACTGGTGCATTAACATTTTTTATTTGATGCAAGTAGAGTCCTTCTTTTGGTGGGTTTCTTTTTAAAAAGATGCTTTTCTTAAGGTTTAGGGTCCCAATTTCTCTTATTCAGAATGACTATCAGCTGAACATCTCGTGGATACCATTTTTGTCCTTCTAAAAAGAGATGGCCAAGTCTCTGAAATGTGCATATTCTTGAAGAGGGCATGGAATCTATGAAGGAAAGGGTAGCCCTGAGGTCTGTCTGCAGTGTCAGGGAAGGGGCTGCTGGCTTGGACAGTAGGCAGCAAGCTAGGACTTAGCAAAGGGGATCTGTTTGCAGCACCTTGTTTATTCAGTTCCCCCATGAACCAAGTTTTCACAACAATCTCTCATTTTGCATATGGAATAATTTTGCAGCGCAGCAAGGCAAGCGCAGGAGGTCTAATGGAATCACCTCTTGGCTGACATCTGTCCCTATTTATGATGCCAAGCCAACTTGTCACAAGGGCTGTGCTGATGCATGTCTCATCCTCACCTGCCTCTACTCCCTGGCTGAGTTTATAGACAGAGCCATGGAAAGAAGGAGACAAAGAGCCTTCCTTTGTGGATCTTCCTTAGAAGGGGAACCTTTTAACTAAAATACTGTTTCCTGTTACACTATTCCATGGGGTCCAGTAGAACCTGGAGCTAAGCAGGCACCACACATTTTGCTATCCCTTATACATAATTTTCATTGTATTCATTCAGTGATTCTCTGAAACCCATGCTATCTTCTGTTTTCTACATGTCCAAACAATAGCAGTAATACTATTTGGAAGTACTAGATCACTTTTTATGGTGTCTTTGTTAGAAATAGTAGACATATGATTTGAAGACCCATTACCCTGACTCCAAAATCCACGCATTTATCCTTTTTCAACAGTGATTTTCCTAAGCCTTATATACACTGCCTTCCTAAGTCAAAGACTGTCAAATTATCTTGATATATTTGTAGAAATAGGAGTAGCTTTGTTACACATTCTTGAGAATTTTTTTATTAAATCCATAATATCTCAAATATTAAAATATTTAAAAATTGAACTATTTAAAAATTGAGCTTTCTAATCCCAGTAAATTCCTTCAATAATTTTTTTTAGCTTGCTGGATTGGTTTGTGGTTTTATCATCAAACTGCACACAAGTTTGCATGACCCTGAATTCCTACAGCAGCTGCATACAGTGGGCTTGATAGTGCAGTATGAGGGACTGCTGAGCACGTACAGTGAGTATTGCTTTCATGCAGGTTTAAAATTGCAACCCTAGTCATAAGGTATTTAGACATCATCTTTGCAGGTAAGCTTAACAGTAAGTAAACCTCTATGTAACAAGTACTACAAAACTCATGTAACTTTTAATTTTTGCATTCATTGACCTGCTAACTTCTTTTAGCTCCCACTATGTTTTAAAAACAGAATTATGGATTATTTCAGTGTGGACTCCTGAGAAGCCAGCTGGTTTTCTTTATAATAAAAAAGACTCTTTGCTAACATAGTTTCAATAACTGGAGTTAGAAGTCTGCATGTAAGATCTAGAACTGCAGTGCTCAGTACAGTGCACTCTTGTGTATATGGAGCATTTGAAATGTGTCTCGTCCAAATCAATATGTTCTAGTCATGCACACCCAGAGACTAGTAAAATATTTTATATCATTTATTAATAATTTCATATTCATGTACATTTGAAATGGCGTTTGGGATATGCTGGGCTAAGTAGAATGTATTGTTAATATTAAGTTTACTTTTTAATTTTATTCTTTTAAAAGGATGACTACAAGAAAGTCTGAAATTATTTATTTAGCTCATTCTATTTCTCTTTGGATTGTGCTGATCTAGAATCTTAATTATTTACTTCGCAGGCTTTATTTGTCATTATATAGAGAGGGGTGGGTCAGTGATCATCAATTCAGCTGTCTCTGTTTCTCGAAATCAAACATCAATGCTACCAATAAAAAGACATCTCCATGATACTTTGTTTCCTGAAGGGGTTAAAAATCTCTCTCCAGCTACCCAGAGAAAGTGTACATTTTTCCTTTCTAAAGGGTACATTGACTTGTAGAGTTCATTAAAAAGGGTCCTTTTTGCTGATAGAAACCTTCAGCCTCTGAAGAAAAGTGTCTAGAATGGATTTGCTGTATTCAAAAGCTTGTTCACTAAAATACTAGAACAAATTCCAGCAGAGAGGTATAGTGGCTGGTGACATTTCCTTTAAATAGTATGTTTGTACCAAGGCACCTTTTCCTTTATTTAGGTGATGAAATCGGAATGCTAGAGGACATGGCTGTTGGCATTTCTGATTTGAAGAAAGTAGCATTTAAAATAATTGAAGCCAAATCCAATGATGTCTTGCCAGTTATAACAGGAAGACGGTGAGTGCTGCCCATTTCTAAAAGTCTAGTTTCTCAGACATGAGGCAAAGAAAGGAGACAAGAAGAATTCAAGTTTCTTTGGGAATTTTCTTTTTTTCTCTTCTCCTTTCTGGTGGAGAAAGTTTTGAAAAGTGCTAACAGTCTCATAAATGCTTGTGCATTGTACTAAGGTGAATGTGATAATGTTCCTCCATGAAATATGAAAAATTTAAAATAGTAGCATGCATAAGAAGGACATTTTTCTCTTTATTCCTATCTACTTTAGAGCTCTCAATGTTTTTACTTTTACGAGATTCGTTCAGTTAATAGCTTCATAATTCTTGAGATGACTTTAAATTCAGTTAAAAGCAGCAACATTTTAGGGAAGATATATTCCCATGTCAAGGGCATATACCACCATTTTTCTTAATTATTTTTGACAATTCACACCCAGACTGTGAGATTTCCGAGAAGGCTTTTAAAGAAAGAGCTTCAAAGGTCAATATATGACGTGCAAAATATCAGAAATAATTAAGAGAAATGTTGGCATGTAATGTATACCTCCAGTAGAAGAATTATGTCTTATAGTAAGTTGTTTCAATCAGAAGTTCTTAAAATTTTAGCCATTGTAATGTTAACACTTTTATAAACTGCATGAGGTTATTTAAAATTTAAAACACTCTCAGGTGGAAGTGTCCAAAAGAGAGAATACTATTCAGATAGATAAGAGAGATAATCTAAAGAAAGTTCAGAATAAATTTGTTTTCCTACCTATGGTAAACATGCAATCATTATTTTAAATTTTTTGTGAAAGATTCCTAAAGCCACATGGTTGAATGAAAGATGACTTTCTTACACACGTGCGCGCGCGCACACACACACACACCCCTAAAAAGGAATGAAATTGCTCATACACACAGCTGGGAAGTAGTACAATTCTGTATATTCCTGGGAAGTTTATTATCAAAGGTGAAAAATTGACACTGTCCTAAAGATATTTAAGGGAAGCTTAGCAGATCATCTGATGCAGGCAAAGTCCAAAAGAGTATTTTAGATCTAAACTGTGACATCATTAGAGACAGAAGTTAAATCCACAATTAGATACCAACTTACACTAGATTGAAAAGTCAAATCATAACAAGTATCGATGAAGATGTGGAAAACCAGAAACTTTTCATATGTTGCTGGTGGCAATGTAAAATGGCACAGCCACTTTGGAAATAAGCAATTTCTTTTATATAAAGTTACTATGTTACTCTTAGGTGTATTAGCAAGAGAGAATGAAGCTTTTTTCACACAAAAACTTTTGCCTAAATGTTCATAGCAGCATTTTTCATAATAGCCCAAATCATGAAATAATCCAAGTAATCATCAACTAACAAATGTGTAGATAAAATCCAGTATGATGTACCCATACAATAGGATCTTGCTTGAAGAAAAAGAGAAAAAATACTTCAGAACTTAAGTGGAAATCCAGAGAGAAAAGACTACACATTGTATGTATCCATTCAATGGAATACACCAAAAAATAAAAACTGTAAGATTTCCTGGGGCTGACAAGTGGGAGTGGCATTGACAGGCATGAGAGATATTTTTAAGCTGATAGAAATGTTCTAAAACTGGTGTATGTACAACTCTGTAAATCTGCTAAAACTCTGAATTGTATATTTAAAGTGTAAGCATTTATGTCAGTTATGTCTTAATAAAGCTGATAAAAAGTTATTAACAAAATTTTTATGACACACTTCACTATCAGAGCAACTTTTAAATAAAAGCAGTGATGCTTCCCTATTCTTGAAAAGTTTGAAATAACCATCACCCTTTTGTTAGGCTGCAGTAGAGAGTACTGGGAGCAATTAAACAAGAAAAAGAATGCACTCATAAATGTGAGGGCAAAGCTAACATCCCTGTGGATGCTCATGGTCATTGTCAAGTCTGGTTCACAGCTAGGAAAAAGCATGAAAGTCAATGATCCTTAGTGCTTATCGATACTCCAGTAGGAGAAATTTAAAAGATTTTCACTGAGACTCACAATTTGTCCTGTGTTCCTTTTT
This sequence comes from Heterocephalus glaber, assembly GCF_000247695.1. Next base: position 1,435,414 of record NW_004624853.1, on the reverse strand, counting down.
TCAATACATGTATTACAACCCACAACTCTATGCAGTTCTAGAAACACATGGACCTTCCAAACTTCTAAACTAAACCCTTCACCTTTCTATACTCAATTCATATTGCATGTCAAGTTTGAAAATACACAAGCCGCTGCTTTGGTTAACATATGTTATGAGGCCTAATTTAAATTTTCAACATTAAACATTAAGGGTAATTTTGAATGGAAATTTTCAATAAAAATGTTTCTCGATTACGTATGTGTTGGAAAATGAGCAAGATTCCAAAAGGTTCCTTCTTAAATAATTAAGCCATTTCATTTCCATCAAGCCATTACAAACAGGGTGGTTCATCAATAAGAATAGCAATTGGGCTATGCCAAGAAATGTTATAAATGGTTTGGTTTATTAGGCCTCACTGTATTACAAAATCTTTTATTGAATTACTTATTCTTGAGACTGATGAGATTTTTAAAATATCAAGTGAACAAACATTGAGAATATGTACACAGCCTTAAGTATTAAATAAATGAACCAAATATTCCTCCTTTCCTCATGGAACTAATGAGTAATGTAAAGAAATCAAATATGTAAACAAATCCTTATAATTCTTTGTGCCACCTAATTTCATAGTGAAACTATAGAATATTTCTTGAGTGAATGAATAGAAAATAAGTACACAGCAGCCCAAGACTTCATCAGTGCAATATTCCAACTTTTATTGTTTCTTTCTAATGAATCTAAAAGAACAGAAAACAAATGCAATAAGTAATTTTCTTACCTCTGCCCTTTCCCTTCTTCAGTGAACACTATGTGGTAGAGGTCAAACTTCCAGCCAGAATGTTTGAGTCTCTACCTCTTCAGATCAAAGAAGGACAGTTGCTGTATGTCTATCCAGTGCTTTTTAATGTTGGAATTAATGAACAGCAAACTCTTGCTGAGAGGTAAGCTTTGGGTGTAAGGATGTTATTCAGTTTTTCTGTTTTCCTTTCCAGGGAATACTGAAAAATCTCATGTTTCTGCACATAGACATATTTAGAAGACATTTAGTTTTTAATCAGTATACAAAGTATTTGATATATCAAGATAAAGTATGTTTAAGGAATTCAGGCCCAAATCAAATTTAAGTGTGTCAATGACACTCATGAAAATATTGATCCCAATACCAAAGTATTCACATAGATTATCTTTATTTATTTTTCCAAATACCTACATGAATATCAAATTTCAGAAATTTTATGTTCATGTGCATGAACAATTAGCTTGGTTGATAGACAAATTTAATTTTCTGGCCCTAAAACACAGTCTTTTTTGCTCTTTTGTTTCTTTTATTGTAATAGCTACTGTGGAGTAATGTTGGCACATCTTTTTAAAATGGCTTTCTCAAACAACAATGATTGTATGCTATTCCTGGGGTCACTGTCAAAAAATACTTATGTGATTACAGAATTTAATATTTGCATCATATATAGTTCACATGTGGGGATTGTGGATAATGTAAATAGCAACTCAAATTTCAATTTTTAAGTTGTAAATAATTTTAGAGCAAGAATTTATCATCTAACTGGAGAAATTCACCCATAGGCAAATTTTGGAAAGGCTGATAATCTTTCCTATTAAAATGTCTTCTTGTATACAGTTCATTCTCCAGTGTCTCCTTCCTGTTTAGGGAGTTTTAAAATGCCTTGCCTGTTCCTTGGCATGATGTGTTAAGCACATTTCTACCTTTTAACTAATGCCTTTTACTAAAATAAAACTCTGTAATTATAATCCTATTAAATTCAAAGATGCTCCAAATGATTGCTCTTCTCTATTATTTTCAAAATTTTTCCTCTTCTATTCATCTTCCTCAAAAGATACTTTCTGGGATACAAAGGTTTTCATCATTCTCACCTGTCAGTAAAGAAGTCAATGATTAAGCTGTGTATTATGGATAGAATTCCAAACCATGTGAAAACTATTAGTCCTTTTCACTATCGCACACACAAATCAGTATAATTTTATTCACTATATTGTATGAGTTTTCTTTGATAAAGAAGTACTTCTGAAAATCAATAGCAAAGATCAAATTATATTCCTATCTATCTATCTATCTTATTCTCACAGCAAATTTAGTGTTCATAGTGAATGATATTCCTGAACGTGAATTATGCAACTTGGGCCGAAGGGTATGACCATGCTAAAATGGTGTCCTCTCTGACACATTAGACTGTTTGGGGTTGAATTAATAAGTTAAGGCATGCAAATGTGATCTCAAGAGAGACATGAGACTCCTCCACGACTTTTCAGGGACTAGTCAGCATTTTTCTTTCTTCTTAAATTCTTTTATTGATACATTGTAGGTATACAATACATCTATATTTATCATTGGGTGCTTGTACCTGTACATGATGTATCTTGGTTTTTATTTTTTTCCCCATTGCCTGTGCACCCTTCACCCCCTGCACCCTTCCCTATTTACATAGACTTAGTTTCCATTTTTTTTCTTTTCTCATAATTTTTCCTTTCCCTTCTTTCCTTTCCCCTTCCCTTCCCATCACCCCTACCCCTTTGGACCTTTTCTTATTTCAAAGTATCAATTATTTGTTATTAATCCTTTTAATCCTTATTTACACTTTCAGTTTCTCACACTAGAGAAACTACTCGGTATTTACACATGGGTGTCCTATTTATTTCTCTTAAGAGTATGGCCTCATTTTCAAGGATTAGTTAGCGTTCAGATTGGACTGATTTGCATCATCCATGTCACTGTGATTGTTTCTGTTGTCAGTCAATTTATTGAAAGTATCCTTTCCCTTCCCCTCTCACTTGTATATTAAAATACAATTTTTCATATCTGGAAACTATAAAACACAGACTTGAAAAGGGGACAAAATGGCAAGCTAGGGAAAGTGCTCAGGGAAGCAGCAAGGCTGAGCTTGAATAGCACTCTGACATCCAAATATTGATCTGAGTAGATCACTTTCTCTCTGTTCTCTGATCTTTTGTTTTCTGGTTCAGAATTTGGGGATTCACTAGGCAATGTCTGAAGGTTAGGTACGCTGCTATATCTAGTTGTAATATTTACCTCAAAGCAAAACATATTTTATGCGACTATTTTTAAACAGTTAAATGTTAATTCTATTGGTTAGTTTGGACTGCTATTTCAAAACACCATGGACTAAGTAGGTGGCTTAAAAACAATAGCAAAATGATATTTCTCACAGTTGATGAGGCTGCAAAGTGCAAGAGTGCAGTTGTGGCTGATTCTGTTTCTGGTGAAGGAGCTTTCCTGGCTTATAGATGGCTGACCTTTTAGTTCTCAATGTGTGCTCACCTGACCTCCTTGTGCATACGTGGGGGTTAGGGTGAGGCTAGGTATATATACTTCTTATAAGGACATTAATCCTACAGGATCAGAGCTTAGCCTCATGACTTTATTTAACTTTTGGTGCTTCCTTAGAGGCCCCATCACTACATGCCCTTACCCTGGGAGTTAGGTTTTCAGCACATATTTTGTGAGGAAACAAACATTCAGTGCATAACACTAATATTACTTCAGCAAAGGTGATATCCTTAAAATGCTGGTTGATTACACTGTTTGATAAAGGGTACATTTTCAGTCTAGGGAAATTCCTCTGTAGATTTTCCTGGGATTATCTTCCTGTATTCCACAATTAACTTAGTATGGATGTTGAACACAGGCTAGACTAGGCACTGCTCTTCCAAAGTGTAGGACATAGAGAGAAAGAAGGTGACAAGAAGCATGCAATCTGATCCCTGTCCTGAAAGATCTACTATGCAGTACAGAGGACAAGCTAACAAACATTGTATTACATTTAACTCCCTCAGTAATCAGACAGGAAGGAGGCAAGAAAGAAAATAATTCACAGATGGGAATTGAGTTCATGGGACAGGTCTCAGAGAGGAGGTGAGCCTTTCATTGGCTTTGAAAGAGGAATAGGACTTAATTTGGCCAAGAATGAAGGTAAGACATTCTAGTCAGAGGAGGATAGGAACTGAAAAGTCTCAAAGGAGTGAAAATACTGCTGGTGGAAGAGAAAGGTATAACCATATTCCTACAAGTGTCATTGGAGGCCTTTGTAGAGAATTAAATGTTAAACTAAGGGGAAAACATTGTTAGGGAGAGTGGAGACTCCTTGAAGTTCAGTGAGCTGCTATGATGAAATGTGGGGTAGGTTAACTTTACCAAGATTTCATTTATTACATGGCACAATGGCTAGTACACAGTTGTTATTAAATAAATATTTGTTGAGTGAATGAACAATATGAGCATGCTGTATAGGACAGATTGAAGGGAAGGAAGCTCAATGCACAATCCTAGAGTATTTGAGAGGCTTTAGGAGAGTAATTAAATATGGAACAGATAGTAGTGGAGGTAAAGAAAAAAGAATGAGGTGAGACCAGAAAATGTGAAAAGATCAATTAATAGTGAGAAAAAAATCTAAAGTGGTGCCTCATCTTTGAACCTACATAATGACAAAATAGGAGGCAAGCTTAGAAATTATCCATAAAAAGAAGTGGTTTCAGTTTTTAGTTTTGTTCCAGTTGAAGTTTGGCTGACAAAGCACATGGAAATTTATACTAACATCTGCAAATACAGACTTGGATGGAAATCAGTATTGGAAGCCACTTATACAGCATCCTTTCACAGAAAGACAAATGGACTTTAAGTTTGAAATAGGGAATTCTCAAAGAGAAGACAACCCTTAGTGATATGTAGGAAGAAAGTTTTGTTTTGTTTTGTTTTCCTTAAAGAAGAGACTGGTACAGAAGTGGAGGCCTTCATGGGCAGAAGAAAAATGTCTGCAAAAGTGAACCATTCCTGGGGTTGTGTGGCTGAACTTGTACCTAGAACCACCAATAGTGTGCATGAGTGTGTGCAGTGCAGTGTCTAGTCCTGGTCTTCTGGAGCCCTCCCCAAGTTGCCATGGGTTCTGAGGAGGATTTAAGAGATGAAAAACCGACACAGAGGATTTTTTATACATGCAGAGATGGAACCCTGCAAAGGAGGTGCAGGGTAGGGTAGGAAACCTGATTTTGGCTGAGTATTAATTATGCATGACACAGGGGATGACATTTTACATATGGCGTTTCATCTGCATTCACATTTGATGATGTGAGACTATTTTGGTATTGTCCAAAGAGATTGGTAGAATCTGGGCCAGTGGAGATGGGAATTTGTTTAAAATCACCATGTTGCAATGTTGCTTAAAAACGGAGAGAGACTCTTCCTTAGATTATTGCCATCCATGTAAAAAGAAAAGGTTTAAAAAAGTGTTACTTTTTAGAACTATTTTATAAATTTATAACTGCTTTCTTTTTTTCTGATTTTTAGATTTGGTGATGTTTCTTTGCAAGAAAATATTAATCAGGAAAATTTTGAACTTCTTAAAGAATATTACAGGGTATTTATGGAAAAGATGCCTCCTGATTGTAAGTATATGAGTTTAAGAAAATGATAACAATAATTTCTTGATTGTAAATCTTCAGGAGAGGTCAGGCGTCAAGGTCAGTGACTGAAGAAGGATAGGATGGGATATGAAAGTGATTTTGAGATTTTCATGATTGTCATGATTGGGGGCCAATGCCTGCCTCATAACCTTGATTGTGCTCTAGAATGTGTCTCTGCTCACACTGAACCTTGGAAAATGCCAAAAATTAAAGATATGGCATTTATAATTAGAAATCTCAAGTGAGACCAGTAAATTTCTTCACCATATACAACACTAAGTTATATGTAAGTCTCCAACTTGTGAAATACATTAGACATATCACACATATAAAAGGAAAAAAATTAATACAATATGCATTACAAAATGTAATATTAAGCAACATACATTAAACAACATATATCTATTGCAGCATCTTAAGTAAAAATTCAAGGCATCAAGCCTATAAACATATTTTACTTTTTTGGAATACTTTTGCTGTTGTTCAGTTTTGTGCAGCACTTTCTCCCACGCTACTAAGTAGATAACATTTAGGTACTACAGAATCAGAGAATCAGAAATATGTTTGAAGTGTATCTACAAATAATACAAATATGCTGAGATGTTGAGATTTCACAATGATGGCAAAAACTAGGTTTTAATAAACTAGGAAATACTATAATATTTTTAACCAAAAGCTCTAATCAAAGTTCACCTGTTTTTTTAACTGATTTATATGTCTGATAGGAGGTTTGACATTTCTTAGGTGGTAGAATATTTAGAACATTTCATAACCCAATGAATGTTATATCAAAACGCAGTCTCGTATGTGTGCCCATGTGCAGATAGATTGAAAATTTTACTTGTAGTGTTTATATTACTGTCTCCATAATACTTTATTTCACATTAAATATTGTGTTTTGCCAAAGTGAAATTAAGCAGATGGAGATTCTTTAGCATCCAGCATATTTCGAATTGGAAATTTGTTAATTACCTAAAAAAAGTTGCTAGTATATGTGAGCAAAAATATTTTGTATTAGTAATGATTGAAGTTTATTGCAACATGGACGTTATTGGATTTTTTTTCCCTAAAAGTTACTTATAGTTTGTAAGTAAGTCTCAGAATTTTTATCGACAACTTCATTTCTGTTTGTATTGGTTCTTGAATAGTGTGTGTGGTGCCCAGACTAATGGTACCACCATTACCTGACAGACTGTCAGCAGGGCAAAACCTCGGCCCCCACCACGGATCTGTGAAACCACCCTGAATCCATGTTTTCATAGACTTTCCAAGTGACTTCCGGTGCATACTAGTACTGGAGAACAGATATGTCATCCTTATTCAAAACATGTAATATTAAAGCAGGTTGTTGGCGAACTCTGTGAAAGGTTTTGATTTATACTAAAAATAGTCATGTCACCTAAAATAGGAATCTCCAGAAGTACTTTCTGAAGTACTGTTTGAGATAGGAAATGCAAAATAATTATATATTCAAGTGACTCAAATTTTGCATTAAAATAAATGTTTAAAGCTTTTGATAATATGAAATCTTTTATAGTATCAGTTATAGAGAGTTGTCCCTTGATATTTATGGATTGGTTCTAGGACAGATAGCAAAAGATACAGTTGCTCAAGCCCCTAAAGACATTGGGGCAGTATTTGCATATAACTAGCCATATTCTGCTATATTATCTAAATGATATCCAGATTACATATTTATATAATCTAGTACAACCTAAATGTTATGTAAATAGTTGTTATGCTACATTTTTGTATGTAGTAATGACAGTCTGTACACATTCTGAACAGATGCAGTAATTTTTTTCTGACTATTTTTTATCTGTAGTTACTGGATACATAGATGTGGAACCCATAGATATGGACAGATAACTAAAAAAATCAAATGCTTTTTTTGTTGTTGGGTTTTTTTGTTGTTGTTTTTTTTTGTGGTACAAGAGATTGAACTCAGGACCTTGTGCTTGCGAGGCAGACTCAGTGCCACTGAGCTAAATCCCCAGCCCACTAAATCAAATGTTTTTAGAAACTTAAAAAAAAAAGTTATTCATTGAAAAAGATGGCTTTTTGAATCAAACCAGTTTCATTTTATCAATTGGACAATTGTCTTAATATATCAGGTTTTTTCTATTTTGTTCCCCATATATTTGAGACAAACTCATCATAGATTTGCTGCAGAATGAAATTGTAGTATGGCTGTAGTTGTACTTTGTAACAGAAATAAAAACTCAATCTGTACAATTAGACCAGCATATGTGGGATTATGTCTCTTGCAGAAGCATTGCAACACAAAGCATGATTCAGGTTGCATTTCATCTTGCAAGAAACCCTCAAACTTTCTTGAGGTTGTTAGAGAGGCTAGACCTAGGTTTGCTAAGAAGGAGCTACCATGCAATCCATAAAATCTATTATTTTTCTTCTATTAGTAAAATTGAAGATAGTTTATGTCAGTATTAAAGGACACATTGATTAAGATTAGTACATTAATTTATTAATCTTCTGTGAATGTGCTACATGTTAATTTACAAACCCTGTTTTCAAACAATTTACAAATGAATTAGTTGTGTACTATATGGTTTTGAGGCTAAATATTCTTCTTCCTCAAAGTTTTTTTAACCCTAAGATATGTCCTCTACCTTTGCTCTATCAAGACTTCACCTTATGTATTCATTTCCACTAAATTTTTTTTTATATTTTTACTCTTTGTATGTAGTAAATGTTATGTACTAAAGCAGATATAGTTGCAAAATGTCCTCTAATTCCATTATGCATATAGTAGTTTTCATCGGTAGTCTGAATTTAGCAGTCTACAAACATGAAAGAGTTATTTTAGTAAGTGCTTTCAACTTTATTGAGAATTCACCTCTTAGGAGTTATAATTGGGAGGAGGACTATAGAATTAAATGTTGCCCATCAACAATATCAAATGCCCTTTCAATATCTTCAGCATACTTAGTGACTTATAGACTAATCTATTTAAAAAATCTCAGTGTTGATGGAATAAATACTTCTTGAACCCAGACATTATTATACTCCTACTGTCATCTTCTGTCAGGTGTGGAAAGACTACTTGTGGAAGGCTTTGTAGAGCAGGATGACTTTTGTGTTTCTCTTGGAGGATTTGTATCTTGAATTGGGAGACTCCTGTTACAGAGAAGCAAGCCAGGTGTAGAAGTCCCAGGACTGGGCAGTCCCTTTCCTGGAACACTTTGCCAAACTTATCTGCAATGAAAAATATGTACGTGAGATTGAGATCAGAAAGTACTGTTGCTGAATGCTCCATTTGTGGGTTGTGGATGTCTCCCTCCTGAATTTCTTTGCATGGTGATGCAGCTCTCAGACAGTTCTCCATGAACTGACTCTAAGGCACAGTAAATCTTTGAGAGCTGCTTATTTCCTCTTGGGCCCTGCCTGTGATATTCACTGGCCCCTTTGATCAAGCAGGAAAATTCTCCTGGGCGGTTATTTGTGCTTCTTCTTTCTCTGATCTTCCCACTGGATTTGATGATCTCAGACATCTTTCAAGTCCCTTTCCTTGCCTCCTCAAAGCATTAGAACAGTTAACTTTTGCATTAGAAATAAAATAATAAAGGACTTCTGTAAATCACTAGGACAAATGGTTTTATGCTTCAGAGTCACCATCACACCTCACATATAATTCAGGAAATTTGAGAAAGGGATGAATAAAGCCCCGTCTCTGTGTTGTGGTTTAGATCTCAAATGTTCCCCTGGGGCTTAGTTGGAAGGGGCTGGTCACTATGGGAAGGACCTAGAAAGGAGTATTCTTGCCCCTGATTTCTCCCTCTCTGCTTGCTGGCTACCATGGCTTGAGCTGCTTTCTTCCATCTTGATCTGACACCATGCTATTTCTACCTTGGAGCCAGAAGACCATGAACTGAACATACTGAAGCTGTGAGCCAAAATAAACCTCTCCTCCCTTAAATTGTGAATGTCCAATATTTTGTCCTACTGACAAGAAAGCTTACTGATACACTTTTCTTTAAAGGGACAAACTATCAATTTACCACATCCACGCTTACCATTTTTTCTCTAATAATAATGTCCATCCATAATTCCCTTTATCAAAAAAAGGAGAGGTATTGTCATACATGTTTATTAGACTTCTACGATTTATTGATTTATTGACTCCTTTGGTTGTACAATGAGGATAGGCTCTGTAGCACTGTGAGCTAAGAAGGAGAAAATAGGCAGGGCTTTTTTAACTGTTATAAACTTTTATATTTTTGCAAAATTTGATATCCCTGTTATATATAACATTTCTTCCACTTCAGCAATAAGAGTTGCACACAAAATACATTTTAAAAAAACTTAGTAGAATGTTATCATATATTTCATTATATAAATGCAATTTTGGCTAGAAGTCCACATTCAATTTAGCAGATGCTGCTGGAGATCATATTATGTATAAAACTCAATGCCAATCAATGCAGATGATGAAGATGAATAGGACTGTGCTCCTGGTAGCTTACAACGTAATGACTCAATGTAATCAAAGAACAATCTGCATTAGCTCTAAACATCTTTCCACAAGGGTAGTTGCTATTTAGGAGTGTTGATCTTTTTTCTGAATAATTTAGTTTTATTGTTTTTGCTGTCGTTGTTCAGTGTTTTACTTTCTCCCTGATCATTTCTGACATTCCCAGGATTGTTATGCATTGTCACAGCTTTCACTTTAGCACTAGGGAAAATAAAACATCTATGTGTTCATTTCATGTACAAAACTGGGAAAATAAAACAGAGTGTAATATTTTATGGCTAAGTCATTTAGGTGAGTTATTTGAATAGTTTTCCATATAGTCCCCATAAAAATGAGAAAGCATACATCATGAGTGGAATATCTATAAATATAAAAAGGAGGACTAAATAACCCACCAGAAAGTAGAGAAATTATTCCAGATTGAAAAAAAACAATAAACTAAATGAGAGAAATATCACCTAGGAGAAGCTGAACAAGAATATCTAAGATGTTGATGAAGAATTTTAAAAAATAGTATTGGATTTGGTGGTTATGAATCATTGAGGACATTTGATGGAATATTTTTAATGAAAATATCTGAAATGTGATGATATTCTAGGCCTTAAGGGATAGATTTTTTGCAAAAGAGACATGGACCAAGAGAAGGGAAGAAAGGGTTAAGCAGAAGCAGAGAATGGGATGTAAAAAGAATTAAGATGTGTTATGTACATGTACCAGCTCTCCACAGTGAATATCATCATGATGTACTGCAAACATGTAGTAATAAAAATTAAGATAAAAAACAAGTAGAGAGACATAGCAAAAGCCATACCGCAGAAAACTTAACAGTGAGTACAAAAAGGGAATTGAAAAGGGTGAAAGCAATCGAATTAAGTAAAAGGGATTTTCATCTGGGAATTGTCTAGTTTTCCAAGGTGATAGGCCTGACACATGTTTAAAGATAGAAGTTTTGGGGTGGCCTGCTCTTCAATCTTGCTGAGAGGTTCTGGGGGAGATTGCAATGCTATAGCCCCTGGAACTACCCAGAAAGTCAACAGAAAGCTCCAAGAGAGAGCAGAGTATGAAGCCTCCTATGTGAATCAGAAACTTAGAATTGCTTGACTGACGGGAAAGAAGGTAGTATTCTGGCTTTTACAAAAGGGGAAACCACCACCACCACCACCACCTGCACATGCCTAAGGCCCCTGTATCACCTGAAGAATTCCAACAGAAGGTCACAGTCCACTCTTAAATGTTGTTATCCTGTGTGTAAATGGTTTTGAAAGGGTACAAAGTGTGGTTTGGAGTTGGTCTTCAAACTCTGCTGCTGCACACTGTCTTTTGGATGTCCCACAGTCCTTCAGTGGCTTTAGAAGAAAAAGCCTTGGAAAAAGATTTTATTCACATCCACTTTTAAACTTTAAAAATAAGATCAACCATGACTTTTCCTGACATCCTGTTTACTTCTTTTACCATAATTATTAACATGTAATTCTTAAATATAATTTGTGAAACTTGTATGTGCATGTGAAGAATCTAACCGTTAGTTTTATGGAGCTGTTAGCAAGGTTCAGCTTACTTATATGAGAATAATTTGTGTCCCTGGAAATTATATTTTTAGTGAGCTTTTTCCTTTTTTTCCTGTTTTTTACCCAGTTCTAATGATCCAGACTAGGGCCTCACACATGCTGAGCGAGTGCTCTACTACTAAGTTACACTCCCAGCCCCTTAGTTACCATTTTCTTTCTTT
>NW_004624853.1:1398447-1423660 GCF_000247695.1 Heterocephalus glaber | reverse complement strand
TGCTACACTTGTGATCCATACAAAACACCAACATTTTGGGTTGTACATAATTAAAGAAATACCTCACTTTCAAAATACTGTAATAGCCAATACATAGAGGCATGCCTTAGGTGGGCATAGGAATGCAGTTTAGAAAAGAAAAAAGAAATCACACCGGAACTATACAATTTCTTTAAAATCACTGAGCAAGAAAAGCAACATTGAACTTTCACACTGATTTTACACAACTTCTATACAGTACCTTGACTTAAATCCAAGAGCAAAAGTTAAGACTCTCCTCCTCTATTTTTGGTAAACAACTGTATGGTAAACTTACATGACTTTTCCCCCTGGATTTTACCTGGGAGTGCCTGTTTTATATTTTATTTAAAAGAGGGCAGGTTTGGCACTTTTATACTGATGTAACCAATGTTAATATTCCTTGGTATCTCAGGAAGATTCATATTCTTTACAGCTGATACAGCATGGGCTGGAGCTCCTGCCAAGCCAGCCTCCGATTTCTCCAGTTTATTTTGTGCATCAATTTGTGTAACAATTTCATTCATGTTGGTCTCCAATACCATCCCCCCCATCACCATTTCCGCAAGAATATTGTGAACCTTGTCTACATGGAAAAATAAATCCAGTTCCCAGACATTTTCAAAACATTTGTGTAATGTTTCCACGAACATTTGAATTAAATCTAAAATGCCAAGTTCACTTTCTGAAGAATCCACACAGAAGACAAAATACAGTGTTGCATAATGTCTATAAATCAGTTTGTTGTCACATCCTCCAATTAATAATCCTCCTTCTAGGAAATTACAAACATTTTCATCTCTCTTAGATACCAAATGGAAAGTCTCCCTGATGGTTTATTGTTGTCTATCTTCACTGTAGGGCTGGTAGAACTTGAAGAGCCGCGGCTTGCCGTGGTTTTTGAAAATGAGGATCGCCTTGATCATGGCTGGGCCCGGCCGACCTGGTGGGCGTTGGGGCCGGGTCAGGGGCGGGCACGCGAGCCTCGCCTAAGGCTCCAGCCAGCGGTCCTTTCCACCCGCCCCCTCCCTCAACCACGCGCACGCTACCATTTTCTATTTTTAGTATTTCCTTTAAAAAACTGATCAAGAGAACAAAGTTGGTTCAAGTCAGGATAAAATTAGAAACTTTTAATAAATATAGAATGTGAACATAATATGAAATTTACAGAAATTAACAGGACTCTATTGGGACAAGTAAACCTTCAAATAAGAAGATTTAACAGAATAGGTGAAAAAGAAGAGCTTAACTATAAATACAACAGAGAATAACTAAAATTGAATACTTTTTAGATCAAACAATTGAACAACTTACCCCTACTATCTAATACTTCACGTTTTAAAATATTACCATGCAGACTTTGAAAATGTAGCAAGTTTTTCAGACATAAGACAGAAACTCTCTAATAAATTAAAAGTGATTTTTTCCAGAACAAGATAATGCTTTCCTGAATGAAATAATTAGACTTTGTTTCCAAAGGGGATGAAAAAGGAGATCTGCTGAGCCATCATTGACAATCATGCTCTATGTAAAATAAAATTACAAGCTAAAACATTTATATCACTGGAAAACATCAGCACTAGGCTTTAGCAAACTTCCACAGATTGCATTGTTGCACTCACTATACTGTTCAGTGCTACAGAGGCAGCTCAAAAAATAGCAGATTTCTTTTATGATAAGTGGATACAGTCACTGAAAGCATCAGTTCCTGGTACATAGCTGGTACACAGATCCAAGAGAGTTGTGCTACATTTGCTCTGTTAAACAATGAAAATGAAGACTTCTTACGTGGAGCTTTCCTTCTGCTGTGATAATGTGATACTGTCACAAACCAGAAAATATTTGGATGAATCAATGCTGATCACACCAACTATGTACCCTGCATAGCTGGGCAATGATCCATACACAGAAAGGGCACATCTGAATACCTTTCCACCTCATAGAGCCCACATATGTGGACTCAGAATATGCCTCACTGCCACCATGGTTTCAATGTGCTGTTTTCATGTTTCATGTATTTCTTGTTCCTGCTTTTCAGAACTCTCTGTCCTTAGAAACTACCACTGTTTCCACATTAGCTTTCCCATTGCTGGAAACAAAATGCTCAACACCCACAATTTAAAGGAGGTGAAGTTTAATTTGGCTCATGGTTCTGGAGATTCAGTACATAGTTGGCTGGCTGTAAGGCAGGAATAACATAGCAGAGCAGGTGACAGGGCAAAGCTGCTTAGTTCATGGAGACCAGGAAGCAGAACAGAGGAAGAATGCCATAGAGAAAGGGTTGAAAGACCATACATAGACCTCAAGGGCCATATCTACTGGTCTATCAGACAAAAGCAGAAGTATGCTCCACCAATCCCTGAGAAGCTCCCAAGCCCATCAAACTGATGTTTCACCATCCTGAGCTTGTTTCCCCAGACCTCACCAGGGTCTTGAAATGACTTAAATGTATAAGATAAAGAAATGATTGAGGCAAATATATCAAAGGATATGTACACACACACACACACACACACACACACACACCACTCCACAAAAGATCTTCCAACAATCTGAATTTCTCGTTAGTAAAGAGATGTCCTCTGATAGATAAAATGTTTTATTCTCACACGTAAAATATTTGATTTCCTCTGAGCAACTCACATTTACACATGGACTTTTTCTGACTGTAGAGCTTCTCAACATTATGGGACAGTGTCCTTGGGGGCTACCATTTTTATTCTGTCAAGAGTTTCAAAGGCACTCTTAGATTCTACCCCTTCATCACCTGTCCCCTTGTCTCTTTTCCGAGTATCTCTTTTCTTTTTACTTGATTCTCACTGTCTACAAATTTCAGGGAGGAAGTCAAGCTGTGCAAGAAGGGTTTTTCCTGCAACAAGATCAGGTAAACAAGAGCAGCTGAGTTAGACAGGCTATGCTAAGCTAGGCTATCCTGTGGTAAAAGAAAAATAATACCAAATTCTCAGTGGCTGTATTCCTCAGGCCCCAGTCAGGAACACAAGTTAAATTGGAGTTGATGAATTAGAGTTGAACAATAGCTACTAGCCCGGATTATCACCAAAGGACAAAAGCAGAGGCCACCTAGCTGGACCTACATTCTTGGTGGCATCTGTGCACCATAAGCTTGGACCTTGGACAGAAAAGTTGACCAACTGGAACTGGGGCCATGGGAAGACACAATAACTTCTAGAGGTCCCACAACAGACAGTCTGGGAAAAAATATGCTCTGTGTCTCCCTTCTTCCTCCTATCCTTCAGTTTCCCCCTGGGTCCTCATTGTCCAGACTTAATTGAAAATCAGACTGCAGCAAATTGGCTTGGAAATGAGGTTTTCTTTGATAAAGAACTGCTGGGGGAGAGATGCATACAGATATGAGAGAGAGCCAATCTACAGCTGAACTATGTAAACTACTCTGTAGCCCACTCTGTCTCTCTCTTCACCTTTTACCCATACAAGAGTCAGAGTCATTTCAAAGAAATCCGTATCTACAAGTGGGGTGTTGGTATTTTGTGTTTTAAAGAGACTTTAGGGTTAGATATGTAACACATAGAGTTGGCTAGCAAATTATGATTTTGCATTTTACTTGCACTTTACACATGGCTTAAAAAAATGAAATTTTCTAGAATTTGTTTAAATTTGTTTATCTTATGTTTATTTGTTGTTTAATGATATTTATAGTTGACTGACGTAAGATGTATGTCTATATATGTAAATGTATGTATAATATATATTCAGATGTAATAATGATTCTGCTCAATATGAGATTACTTCGATTAATTATGTCATGCTATGGAAATGTCCAAGTTTTCTAAGCTCAGGGAATAATACAAATATTACAGATTTTTAAAAAAATGTTCACAACCTAGATATAAAATAGAATACAGAGATGTTTCTTAAATTAACGTGAATATCTTTCCAAAAATAATTCTAAATTAAGAAATCATATAAATCAATTTACTAATACTTTTGTAGACATCTCCACTTCGATATTATGTAGATATCCAAATGTACAAATGAAAAATCCAGCTAGGCATCCAGTATTTTGTTTTAAACATATGTATATTTGGAAACATTCAGATGGCTGAGGGATTTTTCACATTAGCTATATGTCTGACATTACGTAGACATACAAAAATGTTAAAAGGGATTGGCACTATAAAGGAAAATTATATCTGTAATCACAGATATCATATAAGCACATTATATCTATATTGTGAACAACTTAAATTTAAGGATAATCTCAAAGTTGAAAATGTCCAAACAAGAGAAGATAAAAGTGAATTTGAGTTTATTAGCTGTCTTCAATTTTTCTGCACTACTTTTTCTTCTAAAATGATTCTAGCCAAGCTTTGATTCATATAACTTCATTGAAATCGTTTTTGTTGGGATTTGTACACTGTTAAACCCAATGTTCAGCTCATTGTCCTCATCTACCTTGATCTAGTAATAGGTTTGATATAGTTATTTATTCCCTCTCTCTTCACTTGCCTTCCAGACCACCCCATTTGATATGATTGCTGATATCATCTGGCTGATCCTTTGCAATCTCAGTTACAGATTCCTCATTCTCTTCCTGACCTCCGAATGCTGCAGTGTCCCAGGTTTCAGTGCATGGACTTCTCTGCTGTCTTGTTGAACACAGGCTTATTGCTTTAAATCCAACTATTGATTACTGACCTCTGTGTCTTCATGTCTGGTCTATCTGTCTTCCTTTACTCATGCATCCTGCTTGGTTCCTGATATGTGCTTTTAAAATTGCTCTTGCTACAATCTTCCTTGTCTACATTTAGATCAATTCCAACTTTTATTTGTGTTAGGGAAAAAGTGGAGTTATCCTTAACTCTTTTTTTTTTTTTTTTTTTTTTTCAGTATGGGGATCGAACTCCAGTCCTTGCGCTTGCAAGGCAGGCAGTGCCATCACAAAGCTAAATCCCCAGCCCCAGTTATCCTTAACTCTTTCTGTAGCCCTCCTGTTTTCTTTTTTCGCAGTAAAATCCTGGATTCTCAAAGACACTTATAATGCCTCATGAAGTTTGTCCTGTTAATCTTTAAATTCTCTCTTGCTTCTCTCTCATTCACTGGCTCCACTTGGCCTCCTGGTGTGTCTGAGAGATTTTGAAATAGCTGTTTCCTCTCCCTTGAACGCTTCCAGTTCTGCCCAAATGTGCTTCCTCAGTAAAGCCCTTCTTGACCATCCTCTTTTAAACTGCCATCTTCTGTTTCTCTCTTTCATTTTTTCCATAGCATCTATCATCATCTACTTATTACCATGTTTGACAGTTTCTCCTCAGCCAGAATATGAACTCCAGGAGGATGAGAATCCTTGGTATTTGTTGACTTTATACATGAAATTCCAAAACATTGTTAGACACACAATTTCTGCTGCCCCAGTAGTGACTGCATAAATGAGTGGGATTAATTAGGTCATTTAGTTGTTTTGTTTTGTTTTGTTTTGTTTTTGTACCAGGGCTCATGAATGCTAGGCAACAGCTCTATCACTGAGCTATATCCTCAGCCCTCATTAGATATTTTAAAGAATCAGAAAACAGAATAGGATTGAATCTTGGAAATAATCCAACCCATAGTGTTTTAAGGAATGCTATCCCTGTTAGTAATTCTTGAATGACAAAAGAATTCTATAGTCAAATTACTTTAGAATTCCCATCATTATATTGAAATTTCTGAGGTCTAAAGCACTGTTAAAAAACCGATTCTTTAAAGAGTCAAAAACCAAATATCACAGATTTGTAGATCTTGTGATCTCTGTCACAACTCATCTCATCTGCTGCTGTGATATAAAATAAGTCATAGTCAATATGCATACCATGGACATGGCTGAGTTCCAGTAATACTGCATTTACAGATAAAGAGAACTGATTGGACTTAGCCCGCCTGTCATCATTTGCCAAACCTAGTCTATAGTTTCTAAACCTTTTTAATTTTTTTAAAATAGGATTTTTTGCATTAAGTGACCACGAACAATTATATAGAACTCACACTAGTAGTTTGCTAAATAATTGCTCTTCAAGGCATAATTTAAAAAATACTGATCTATTCCAGTCCTATCATTTGTAAGAAGGGACTTGGGATCCAACATAGATTTTGTTACAATAAACTTCATTTCTGTCTTTGAGACAGCTTCTAGTTGAAAATTTTTTTTCACTCTTACACCATTGTTATGCCACTGTTGTCTAGAAGTTTCTGACCTGAATCTAAAATTATAGATTTTCAAATATTTGAATATTTTTAGCACTGCTTTTATTTTCTGTTTTAATTTTAGATATTCATAGCCATGAATTTATTTTAATGCATTGCTAAAGAAACTCTGATGCCCATAACTCTTTAAGTTTTTTAATACTCTCTTAATATTTGCAAAACTAAGTGACATTTTTAACCATTATCTCTTAAAGCACTTCTGTCATTTTGAAAGGAAAAATGATACAAAAATATTAAATCTTAATTTTCTCTATTGAAACATGAAGCACAAGCAACATTGCAGTCAGCAAAGATAGACACAAATACACACATACAAATGACCACCTGATTGACCAACTAGGTATTTATCTCTACAACTTTTATGCTATTTGGTGGTTGTCATATTTTAGATCCATCAAATGTTTTGTAGTGTAGTCGAGACGGTAAGTGCACTGCAGACTTTGCTTTCTGCACTCAGTCCTTACATTTACTTAACTCTTTCCCTTTCACTGAGGCTCCACATTCGTTAGGGTGTCTAAGTCTGTCATCCCAGATTTCACCACGTATCAAGGACAAGCTGACCTCCCAGTACCAGTCTTGTAAGCCAGCACATAATGGCATGAGATCAAAAGACATAAATTTACTTGAAAGCTCACTTAGGTGAGTCACTTGATGTTTTGAATGCCCAGATTTCACTGTCAGCCAAATGAGAATAATTAATACATATATACCTTATACTTCAAAGTACATTCTACCATTATCTCACCAGGGAAAGAAAGTTAATATTTCCACTGTCAATTTATGTGGCAAAATGAAGTCACTCTATACTTATGGATGTTAGTGAGATAGATAAGATAATGATTAGAGCATACTTTGAGTAATATTTCTCTTGTATGCAAAGAAACCAACCTATTGATCTGGTTAAATTTGATTGTAAAGTCCTTTATACAATTTAAACCAGTTTGCATTTCTATTCATTATCCTCTTTCCTTTCCTATTTTGTCTGTACTCCTTCAAATTTATATCAACTTTACTGTTTTTTTTCATGTAATAACTAAATTCCATGAGACATTTTCAAAAATACCTTTTTTTTCTTTTTAGAACACCCCTATTGATAAGCTTTTGAAAAACATCACCATGAAATCTTTGGTCTCACTGTGAGGGATAAGGTGGATACTAACATGTTTAGGATTCATCATTCCTTTTGGAAATAAGTATCTAATCTGACCTGCTTAATTCCAGGACATCTTACGATTCAATTTCATCATAATGTCATATCTAATACATAGACCAACCAATTAAAATGTATTGCAACCTTTAAACTTCAAAGAGGAAACAACTCATTATTTCACCTTAACAACTTAGTAAGCATCTTTTCTCAACCTTAGTTCACTCAATTATTTGACATACCAGTCTTAAATATTCACTATTTACTGTTCCACTCTCCTCAAAACCATAACCACAAAGGCCTTTATTTTTCAGTTCATCTTTACTTCCATCATTGTTTCTCTTTTCTTACAAAACTGCATCACAAAACTCCAGAACACTGGAACTGTCTTTGGAAGCCAGTTAAAGGGCAGAATTGAAGTTATCTCTATGTGATAGATCAAAACAGCAATCTAAGATCACTGATGAATTCATCCATTGTGTTGCCCTTAGTGAACTGTAAATATATGAGTGCCCCGTATTACCAAATCAGAGGCAACTTCAAGTGAAAAAAATGGAACCATGATAATGGGACAAAATGTAGGTTTTACCTCTATCATTTTCCCTTTGGAGCCTTCCAAAGCAGCTTCAAGCCCATAATTTTCCTTCTCCATTTTACCTCATTTTTGCCTTTTCTAATACCCCAGGAGTTGTCTTATTCTATACAGTAATAAATATTGGAGATATCATTCTCATTTGCCTCCAGAATCCTGAAGAGATAAACCAGAAACCATGAGTATTAGAATGTTCAGAGGCTTCTTGCCCATCTCCTCTGTCCCTGCCTATCATTCTCACAGCTGGAGATTCAGTTCCTTCCATGTTGTCAGAAGACAGGGGCATGGAAGAAGTTAAGTCCTTCCCTTCTTCAGAAGGCCTTATTGGACATCTTGGCTGCCCCTTGACCTTGGTATATTTTACCAGCAGTCTGGCTCTCATGCAGGGTGGGAAGATAAGGATCAAAATCATCTCCAAAGCTGCATTATTTCTTTACTGGAACTTTGAGAAATGTACCCTTCCTCTAATTTTTAGACTTTTGTGTACCCTCAGCAGGCCTTTCTTTCCTAGTGCTGTCACTGGGAGATAATGCAAAGACTTAGAACTTGGCCCAAGAGAAAAGATGACAGTCACCCAGGCCCCTTTGCTGCCAGAACTAAGGTCACTTTGAAACAGCCCAAAATAGTAATCTGAAAAATTCAACCTGCTTTCCAAAAAGACTGAATTGAGTGTTCATGTAAAGCTTTTCCTTACCCTCAGCTCCGCTCTCTCATAGGTACATCAAACTGTAGCAAGCGACTTGTGAAGACCATGATTTAGGGGCTGCACAGCTATTTAACTAGAAATCATTCTATCTCCCCTCAAATAAGGCCTAACCAGAAAATCACCAGCCCTGGAAACTAGAGATCAGAAGTGCCAGCCCCAGTCAGCCTGTCCTTGCCTTATCTGCCATCTGATCTCTAGTTTCCAGGGCTGGTGATTTTCTGGTTAGGTCTTATTTGGGAGAGAAAATGGCCTTTCCCTGCACTTTGACATTACTTTAAAATATGTGGAGATTTTGAAATTGAATTATGAGTGATTTCTTTAAAAATAAGTAAAAAGATTACTATGTTATCATTTTCTTCATATTTATCACACGTCTTGACTTCCCATGTGTAATACTGAGTAAGGAAAGTTCAAAGAATTTTAAGCACAGTGCTTTGAATATGTTTTAACCATTAATTTTTAAAGTTTGTTTCACCTGTTGCTATCAGGGATAAACCTTGAAATTCATTTAAGAAGAAATGCTGAAAGTAGATAGTTCAAAAATTCTCAGTGCTGATCAGATTGGAGTTTTGCTATTTGATTTATTATATTGTCTCCTTTATAAATTTCAAATTGGAAATATAAATCAAATAAAATTGGTTTCAGTGAAGCTTTGTCCTTTTATATTTTTTAAGATTTTACAGCCTCCAAAGACCATAATTTAGAATTTTGAAACACCATGAAGGTTTTTTACCTAATTATTTTGGTCTGGAGGTTAGTGCCAATAATTAACTATTAATGTTTCAGAGTTAACTAAAGAAAAGATTTGGTATCACAGAAAATCATGATAACCATAGTGGACTATGAAAACATTGCCCTCATATGTTAATGTTTTTATACATAGAAGTATAGGCCCTTCTAAGTTGTTTTTGTTGTGGATGTTCTCGTTATATATTGCCAGGTAACAAAGTATTCCAAGTTTACTGGAATAAAATCAGAATCATTTTACTTATCCTCAGATTCTGTGGGTTAAAGGAGTCAAAAGAGAAAGTAGGGGTGGGTTTTCTCTGTTGTTTATGATATCTGTGACCTCAGGTATAAAGAAAAGGGTCTGGGACTACTGTACTGGGAGCCAAGTCAGTGGGGGGACTGGAGTCATTTGCTTGTTTCTCTACACCTGGGCCTGCTTGCCTCAGAGGAGGGCTTTAGCTGTGGCCTCTGACCAGAGCACGTAAACAGGATCCTCCAAAAGTAGCCTGACCTTCTTCCAGTATAGCAGATGAGTTCGTATGGAGGCTATATCAAAAGGAAGAATACAAACAGCAAAGTCCAAGAAAATACTCGAGCAGGAGCTACACATCCACATGTGACCTCACCTCAGAAGTTACACAGCATCGTTTCTTCTATACTCTATTAGTCAAGACAGTTTCAAGCTAACTCACCTTCAAGGTGAGGGGACTTGGACTCCAACTCTCTGTAGAAGGAGTGCCAAAGAATGGAGGAATCATGTTTTAAAACAGTCATTGTAGAAGGGATTGATTCACTGCTCTCTGAAATAATCTTTTCTGTCCTTTCCTCACTCTTAACTCAAGAGTACACACTTGCAATATGGTTAGTCAATGTTAAAAATCCATACCTAATAATTTAATTACCTTAGAATGCTTTGGGTTGCAAGTGACAGCAACTCTCACTTGAACTGGTTTGAATAATAAATAAAGTTGATGAATTAACATAACTGAAACTTCCAGCAGTTAAGGAGGTTTGAAAAGACGGTTGGTTCTCTGGCTCAGGAGCATAAATGTGAAACTTTTCCCTCTATTTCATCACTGTGCTATTCTTAGGGTGTGGACCATATTCTATATCCAGTCCCATCATGTCTAAATGATGGCAGTACTGAGCAGTCTCCTTATTCAACCAGAGAGATAAGGAGCTTCCTGAGTGTCCCTCAGCTGGAGCAGATAGAGCACTTACATACTCTTAAAACAATTGCCAATAGGGCCTGGGATTTAGCTCAGTGGTTCCGCCGCCTGCCTCGCAAGCGGAAGGACCCGAGTTCGATCGCCGGTACCAAAACAAAACAAAACAAAAAAAAAACAATTGCCAATGTCAGGGTTAAGACTGGATTTGCATAGATCATGCCCATCCCTGAACTAGTCTCAATTTCAAGCTTATACCTATTAATTCCAGACTGAGGGTGTGATTCACTCCATGTAAATGTTGTGTCTGCTACTCAGTAGGAAATGAATGGGTTGGATACTAGGAAGGTAGCCATGATTTCCTTTTCACTTTGAAACACTTTCTGGCCCCATAAAGTCATTTGACCACAGGGAGTAAAGCTTCAGCAGTGACATCAATGTCACAGCCCAAGCAGTGGAGAAGTGTTGGTCCCATTTCTGCCTACTCATTAGCACCCTGCTTTTGATGCAAATCAGTGTCACACTTAGAATTCTTAGTGTTGAAGAAATATCTTTTGACAAAACGCAGAAAAATTAAGTACAAAAAAGTGACTCTCAACTTGGCTACAGCTGGGTGGGGAGTGGTAGAACAATCATGGGGCTTGTGAGTGCTTGCTGAGTGGTGAAACCCAGACCACATGCATGTGAAGAGAGTGTGTCCTACCTGGGAAGATCCTGCATTTTGCCTGAGGGCGTTCGCTTCCTGTCTGAGGCTATAAACTCATTCTTTTTTTTTTTTTTTCATTAAGTTTATTGGTACATTTTAGGTATACGATACAGTTACATTCATCACTGGGAACTTGTACCTTTACATGATGCTATAAACTCATTCTTTTTTTTTTTTTTTCATTAAGTTTTTTGGTACATTTTAGGTATACAATATGATGACATTCATTCATCACTGGGAACTTGTACCTTTACATGATATATCTTGGTTCTTATTTTTTCTTCATTCCCCTGCCCTCCCTTCAACCCCTCCACCCCTCCCTCTTTACAAAGACTTTGTTTCCATTTTTTCCTTTTCTCATATTTTTTCTTTTCCCTTCTTTCCTTTCCCTTTCCCCTCCCATTTCCCCTACCCCTTTAGACCTTTTCTACCTATTTCACATTACCAATTATACATTTTGATCCTTATTTACACTTTCAGTTTCTCACACCAGAGAAACAGTTTGGTATTTACACATGTGTGTCCTATTTATTTCACTTAAGGGCATGGCCTCAATGTACATCCATTTAGCTATAAATGTCTCTAGTTTCTCATTCTTTATGGTGAGTAACACTCCTTTTTATAAAAAAAAGAACCATATCCTCTTCTTCCAGTCTCCAGTTGATGGGCAACTGGACTGTTTCCAAGCTTTAGCTATTACCAACTGTGCCACTGTCACCATGGGTGTGCATATATTGCTGTGATATGATTCTTTTACTTCTTTTGAGAAGATAATCAGCAGAGGAATAGCTAGGTCAAATGGGACCTCTATAAACTCATTCTTAAGAGCAACACCTCCCTATTTTTCAGAATTGACACAAAATTTAATAATGTAACCTCTTCTGCAATGACTTTATTAATTGTTTTATACTACATGTCCATGAAGCATGACAGGACTACTGTCCTCAGTTTGCAGTTGAGGAAATAGGGAGAAAGGGTTAAGCAACTTGGCCAAGCACACACATCAAAGCAGGGTAGAGTTGGCCTTAGAAATTATGTTCCCAGAATATTGGCTTAGTGTATTCTTTTAGAAGAATTATGAAAGTTTCAAACAAAAAATAACAAGTCATAAATAACAAACATTTGAGAATCTATTTCCCAGCCTCAGAATTTTTGTAAGAAATAAATATTTACAGATACAGAAAAGCTCTAGCTTCCTACTCCATGCCTGCCCTCCTCTGAAAAAATTAACGTCTTCTACTTGATGTTTAAAAATATGATGATTTTGTACATCAACTATATTATTACTATTATCTTATAGGAAATTTTCTACTGTAATTTTTACTTTTTTTCAACATGTTTTTTGTGATATACCTATGTTGATGTGTGTGACCTGTGATTATTCATTTTACCTATTACAATATATTACATTAAATGAATATAGCAGTTTGTCCATTTCCTTTATGAACATTTATATGTGATTTTTTTGCTACTCAATATATACAAAAATGCAATGAACCTTCCTATAGTTTTCACCTCTTGTGGCTTTCTTGCACTCTGAAAAAAAACAAAAGAATACACTTACAGAATTTTGTATGGAGATTCAATTGCAGTAAATTCAGTGTTGGAGTAATGCAGAAATGAGTGTCAAAAAATAGAGCCTATTAGCCATATGTACATTTGAGAAGATATGATGAAAATCTAAAACCATACCCTACTCTATATATGCCTTGATTTTCAATTGACCCATCAACTATATCTATCATTGCATCTTTCCGCCATTGTGTCCAGCATTACATGTTGGAGTCTTAGACCAACTGGCCATGCTGCCTCAGGAGTTGATCATTACATTTGAAAAACTCACCTACTTTCAAGTCAGTCATTACTAATTATGCTCCTTTCATGAGCCAGATTTGGATTTCTGTGGTTTACAGGATTTTTGCCAGGTTGAAAAAAATTGGCAACAACCAAAACGTTGGGTTGACAGCCATGTGTTCTGAGTAAAACAAGCTTTGTCATTATAGAAATAGAAACAGTATACTGAAAATTTGAAGAATATTAAAATGACTTCCTTCTAAGAAATATGTCACGGAGAGGGAAAGAAATGTCTAAGACATCACATGCGTCTTTAGTGAAGCACTGTCTGTGTGATGAGAGTGAACCAAGGATGGCCATTTATTTGATTCATTTTTAGTAGCCTGATAGTCTGTCTTCAGATAGCTTTATTAAAGAATTTGCCTGTCAAAATGGAATTAAGTTATTCTGATAAATATTTTGCTGTGTTCTGGAGTCCCAGTGTTCAGAAGAAGTCAGTCTGTTTTGTTAATAGTAGCTGTCTGTAGTGTCACCAACTAATTGTGAAAACAGCAACATGGATTTGGAAGAAATTAGTGATGTAGGGGTTGGGAGAGTTAGCCTCAGACTTGCCTCTTCCTCTCACCATGAGCTATATGGGAAAAGAAGCCTTAAACATTGGATTTGTTTCGCTTTATTATAACAAAATAATGACCTGAGATAATCACCTTATTTTTCAGTTCACACTCTTGGACTTTCCGGTCCCTGATCAGTTGACCCTGTCGTTTTGTGCCTGTGGTGAGGCAGCAGGGGTGGGGTGGAGGATACATGGTGGAAAAAACCATTACTTGGCTGCTTGGAGGCAAAAGAGAGAGAGGAGAGGTCAGGGTCTCATCATTCTCTTTGAGGCCTGTAGTTTAGGTCTCTGATGTCCACACAAAGTCTTTGCTGCTATTTTCCCCTGGGTTCTAATGTTTGCAGAAGCCACAGTGCATTGCCTTTGCCACTCACCCTTACACACCCAGCTATTCTGGAATTGCCCACCTCTCCCCTGGAGCCTGACATCTTCACCTATGTCATAGCCACAACACAATTTCCTGCATTTAACAGTGGCTTAAATATCTGCCCACCTTACTAGTCTAAAGATATTTTGAAGGTCTTTATGTCATAGGAAATTAAGGGTTTTCTTTACTCATGCACATATTATGTTCTCTATTGCTCTTACAAGGATTTTATATTTTAAGCTACACATCCATTTTAAGTGATATAAAAAGACAAGTAAAATTTACATTAAATCCCAAAACCTAGCAGTGACCTAATCCAAATGTCTTACTCTGTCTATTTACACTTACAGAAAGAGGTCACACAGGAATAGGTGAACACACACAGACACACACATGGCACACACACTCACACAATGTTGCATGAGTAAATTAATTCAGTAACCTGACCAATTTCCCCTTTCAACAATGTCAAAGACTCTTTCTATGCCAATGATATGCTTGTACATAATTTTAATGGCTCCTTATAATTCTAATTTATGGGTTACTCTAGGTTTGTTTTGGTTACCATCTATCAAGATTAAACGAAGTATTTGTGGACCTGACTTCTTTATTCCTCACCTGCCATGAGTATAAATTTAAAAGTGCTATTATTGTCCTTACCTTCTTTGATTAGCTGCAGAATTCTGGGCTGGCTGTATAACTCATAAAAGCCTACTTTCCTTTGTCTTTGGGCTATGTCCTGTTAAAATTCCTGTGTATCAGAGTCACTTACTTCAGAGAAGTGATGATTTTAAGTGAGACTTTCTATTTCTTATGAGAAGCATCTGTTACATAGTTAAGATTTGACCTTTGAAAGACATACTTTTTTGGAACTAATATAGTAGAATCATGCATAAATTTTACATGAATATTTTGAATCCCATCTCCCTAACAAAGGCTTTATGCTTCAGTTATACATGACTTTCCTCTATTCTGTACTGGAGAAATCCAAGATGATCTATGATTGCTTTCAATGAACATTTCCACTTTACCAACCACTTCTACAAAAGATATACACTGCTAGTACAGTTCTCTCTATTCTACGTAGCTGATATCAAAAACTATTCAAATATGTTCACTAATGAATTGTGATACAGATTCAGAAAATACAAGGTCTCCTTGGTATTGAAACAAATTTGTGGCTTTTTGTGTGTGACTTGAATCAAAATTATATAACCTATTCCTTCAATGTACCTGGATAAACTATATATGGTCGTGATTCTCATGTGCCTTGTACTTTGTTTTTAACCTCAGTCAAATCTCTCAGAAATTCTTCTACCTCTTTATGAATTCAAATGTACCTTTTTGTACAATAAATTACTAATCCAGCACTCTTCTCAAAAGCCTTTCTTTTTATATCACTGTGTTTCTAATCTTGAAACCCACCTTACCAAGTCTTAGGGAGATGTGTGTCATAACTGCACAGAGTCTAAGTTTTTAGTATAAAATGTATGCCATTTATTATGCATTGTTTAGTTATTTGTATGTAGGGATCTGGACAACCAGTGCTGTTTCCTAGTTCCTACCTGATTATATCATTAGCTATTGCCTCCCGTGGTTTCTTTCTTTCTGTCATACTTGTGTTCCTTTATAGCAGTGGTTCTCATCCAGGATGAATTTGTTTTTTATCAAAGAACATTTGAAAATGTACAGGTATATATTTTCATTGCCACAGTGGAGGGGATGCTTTTCTCCCGTAAGTGGTAGAGCATGACTATGCTGCTCAACATCCTATAATGGACACTCTCCTGCCTCCCCAGCAAAATACTATGTCATTTAAAATCAGTGATGCCAGGGTTAAGGAAACTTGCTGCGTGGAAACTGACTTTGTGTTTTGAAATTGAACTTTCCGATTTCTCTTGGCCCTGAGATGTTCAATTTAATATGTTCTTTTGATTTAAACTAGCTACTTGGTGGTAAAAAGAAAAAGGTTATGTCCCATGACATCTCTGTCTTATGCTGAAGTAAAAGTGAGACAGCAGCCATCATCTTCACTAAAAATGTTTTCTTCATAAAAAATATTTTATGATCAATTGACATTGATATAGAAGAAGAAATAGAACATAGGATATAGATCAAGGAATGAGGTAAACTGCTGCATATTTCCAAATAAAGAATAAAACTGGAAGGGTTGATACTATCCTAGATACTCTCTACTCCAAATGTGTTGTTTTGAAAGTTGCATTTGCAAATATATTGAAGAAAGCTCCATGGGTAGCCTAATGCTAACACTGTTCATTTTTTTTCCTCCTTCCTACCCCCACCTTCAGACATTTCACGTTTTCAAGAACAAAATGATTTAAAAGGATTACTAGAAAATCTTCACCAAAATATCCAAGCCAAAAAAAGAAAGAACGTAGAAATCATGTGGCTGGCCGCAACGGTGAGCACTCATGTCAAATCTCATTTTCTATCACAGCGTGTACTATCGGTTATCTACTAGGAAGTGTCCAGCCTCTACACTTGGGTTATTGATGTCACCCCCATTACCCAGGGGATGAGGCATTGTCACTCTTATTGGTAGTCCTAACAGTAGGCGAGAGCACACAGAAGAGAAAGAGACACTCAGCAAGAAAGAATCCTGCTCCTTGATTACTGTTACCTACCTGGGATTATTTATCAGTCTGAGGTTAAGATGAAAGGTCTGTGATTTTCTTGGCACTGCAGGTCTCCCTATCAGGTTTCTGTGTCAACCAGAATTCTGATCTGCAGCTCTAGAGACACATGGTTTCCACAGAATGTGGTTTTCAGATCTCTGACTCACACCTTCAGTGAGGCTCCTGGACATATTGTTGAGTTAATGAGCTTGTAAATGTGTTTGTTAATTTGGATATTGGCATAGAATTTATTACTGATGGATTGATCTTGGGGTAATGAGCTGTATTTTGAATGGTTCTCTCTCACTTAAAGGAACCCTTAGGGTGGAAGATCTGTCTCTTTTCCCACTGTGGATTTCTGTAGAGAGGGAGAGAATCATTTTTTAAGCTATTTCTGACAACTGTGAGGCATAACTTATGAAATTTATGAATTTTATTAAAACTTCAGACCCAAAGATCTTCAGGAAAGCATCCTTTCATTGGGGAAGGCACACTGGAGAGATCTATGATGTATGCCATATGTGTGGTTTTTGTGGTGTTACTTTTATAATTTGGACTTCAAGTTAACGAAGCTCCTAGTATAGTCTTATTTTTTCTCTATCAGTAGCATCTAAAACAGACTTTTCTTGACTGGCAGTGGCTCAATTATAATCCAATATTACTTATTCTCCTCTGGGAAAAAGGAAAAAAAATATTTTACCATGAGATTATTTTAAATAATTTAGCATGAGCAAGGCAAACAAAAGCTGCTTTAGTTTCCCTGCTGCCTTCATGGAGTCCTGAGGAAAAGGATCAAATGTAAGACTGTGAAGCGCTATGTTCAGGCAGTTCATTTACACTGGTCCCAGTTAGCACCATCATGCCTTATGCCGCTTGTAAGAGTTCTTCCCCATTGTGGCTGTTTTTTTGTGTCCTCAAAGATTACTATGGTTGGTAATTCTCACATGGTAGATCATAAGTTATTTTTTCTTTCTTTTTTTTTTTTTTTTGGTACTGGGGATCAAACTCGGGTCCTTGTGCTTGCGCAGCAGGCAGTGAAACCACTGAGCTAAATCCCCGGCCCCTATAAGTTATTTTTCTATTTTACTAATGAAAGGATAACATTAAGGTAGTTTGATCATTTGCTAAGGCCTTCTAACAACTTGGAAATACGTGTGTAACTATGTACATATTGTGAAGTTATGTAAATAATTAAGGATTCACACAAGCTAACACTAATATATATTTTCTATTAGATTTGTTTTTGCATTTGGCTGAATATAAAATTTCCCATAAATCCCATATATTTCTAAAATATTTTTTGAATGTATATACTAATCATATATGACTTCTACACAACTTAAAATGGAATAAGATTATCAATTATTATCAGTTATCTATTTCTGTAGGCTAATATCTCAGTTTCAAAATTTGTAAGCAAAGGAACTAAACAATACTCTCAAAATGAAGAAATATACAAATTTGTCTTGACATTTTTCAACAAGTTTTTATTTGTCTTTTTTCCTCTTTTCTTTAAATCTTATTTAATGAAATATTGCTAGTGTTAGTATTTTACATTCAAATTGAAACATATAAAGCTATTTGGTTTTATCTTAATTTAATTTAAATGATGCAAATGAGAATATAAAGAAGCCAGAATCAAATATGCTAAGTCAAACTTGTACAGTCCTAGAGTTGTAGAAATACAGGACTCAAGACCACCCCCCCAATTGTCTATTCTGATGAAATTGCTCCCACCTTCACTTTTCTTTAAATTTGGAACACTAAATATCCTAAGTAGGAAAGGTACATAGAACGATAAGAATATATTTTAGAGCACATGAATTCTTTTTTATAATCATATCTCAAAAAGCAGACTTTAAGGTCTATTTTATCACTGTGGATGTAGTCAAGGTTTTAAGTATGTGAATTACTGTATATTTGAAAGGATTAGGATTTTCTAAATGAAAAAAAGATTATGTAGTGAAACAGTACCCACATATTTCTATAGTCGTTTTTATTGGGATTAGAAAATACTGAAAGTTTAAATTAATAGGGGCATATAAATCCTAGTGTAAGTATCATACTCACAATTAAAATATGGTAAAAACCCTTGATAAAAACTATATCATCTTTTGAAAGCAGGCAACTTTTAAAGCCTCCTTGATGGCTGATAATAAAGTAGTTGTATCACATTTAATTTACTTTAAATGCACATTGTTTAGCATTGTGGACGCTGCAGGTGGTTGTAGTATCTCATATCAGAAACCTATTCTAGGCTAGAAGGAAAAGGAATGGAATGATTGACCTACTAACCATGAGGCAATAAGACAAGAGAATATTGCTTCTCTGACTTAAAATTTAATTTAATTTAAGAGTCTTCTCTGACTTAAATTGGAATAACAAAGAAAGAATTGTGTAGAAGGAAGCTGAACATAACAGAATTTAAAAACTTGGTCTTTGATTATAGCTATACCATACTTATACTCTGATTCTGCTCTGTCATATGCAAGTTACTTAAACTATCTGAACCTCAGGTCCCTCATCTACATAACAGAAATAATTATACCTTCCTGTAGGGTTCATGTGAACTTTGTTAGAAGAGCGAATCTGCATAAAATTTCATAGTGCTGTGCCTGGCACACGATAGATGTATAAAGAATGGTGGCCATTTATAGTACTCTCATATTGTCAAATAATTTTCTCATCTTATACCATGTCCACGCTTAAAATATTATAACATGAAGCCAAGTCTACAACAGATTTCTCAAAAGTAAAATGTCATCACATGAGCTAGTTAAGAGTCAGCGTGTCTAATCCAGACAATATAGGGCTTTCCCTTTTCTTCATGAAGTTATTGCTCCTACCAGTAAGCTGTGATTGTCGTCATCACTACAGTGATCTACTACAAGGATCATTCTCTCCCTGGAGCACCACTGACATTTTTGCAGGCTGTTTCCCATCTCCTGTGAATTCAACAATTCCATACCTCACATACAAAGTGCTAAATAAATTAAGTCTGTCTGGCTTTTGGAAGGAAATGGTGAACTTTGTTACATTTTACAGTGCAGCTAGAACCAATTGACTTTCATGAATGAATCTAAACCCAAAGTCGTAGTTGGCGTGCTTACACTGGAAGTATTTAGATGAAGCTGATGCATGAGTAATGAGTAATTCACACGTAAACAATAAACTATTTTCCTCTCTGTCTCACAGATTTGTCGCAAACTAAATGGTATTCGTTTCACCTGCTGTAAAAGTGCCAAAGACAGGACGTCCATGTCAGTGACGCTGGAGCAGTGCTCAATCTTAAGGGACGAGCACCAGCTGCACAAGGACTTCTTCATCCGAGCGCTGGACTGTATGAGAAGGTATCCCACTACCTTAAGGTCTCTTTTATGTCGAGGTCATTTTGAGATTTTTTTTTTTTTAAATCTTACTGGAGGACTAAATATTTAGTACCTTCACTGAATTTCCATGGTTTATAGCTCATGGCATGAGAGATAAAATAACTTTTAGTATTTCCCCTGCTCATTTTAGGTAATAAAAGGGAACATGGCCACGCATGCACTTAATAATGTACATGGAAGGCATATTTCATTAGCTTACTCATTAGCTCACTAGCTAAAGTTAAAAGGCTCTGAACATTTCATATATAACACTTGGTGTGCATATTTTCTTGACATATAAGTGATTATGAGAATGTGAAAAATCAAGCTAAGTCAATATCCAAACAAAGCCTTTCCAAATTACAGCTAATGTCCTCTTCCTGTGACCTGCATAGTCTCTAAGTGGGTAACTTCCTTCCTAACATTATTTTCTCATTACTCATCGTAAAGATAAAGTAGCACTGATACTTTAAAATGGAGAATTAATATTGTTATAGCCGTCATTTAAGATGGTGTGCCCCAAGTCATATGTCTTGATTCATTTCCACGGTAATTAAATCTCAGGACTACACTGTAATGGAAAGGGAAAAGTGCCTTCTTCACAATGTCTATCAGCAAGGACACATGTTAATTTAAAAGTTAAGTGAATTGTCTCTTTGCTGCGAAGAGTAGCTCAGAAGCACACCAGGAAGTGTGAAGCAGGCAGGCTCTGGAGAAGACTGTACAGTGTGTGCCTATAGGGGCTGCTGCTCATCCAGCATGGTGCTAGCTTCCCCTTTTCTTTCCAGGGCAGCGGGCTTTCAGCAGAGACCTTGATACTTGCCTGTGCTTGTTCTATGCCTGCATGTTTCTCCAATAATGAGCAGTGTCTGAAGTCCTCTATTTTACACCATTTCATGTCTCTTGGCGTTTTCATTGTGCAGTGGAGTTCTGTCGTAATTTTTTTGATAAGTGAATAAGGACATTTTAGAGGGCTGGCATGAACATCTCAGCCATATTAAGCACATTTGGTTGGCAGAAAAAAAAATTCAAAAATCATCTCTCAGCACTAATAGGAACAATTCTGAATCTAAGTACAAAATCTAAAGTGCAGAAAAAGAATACAAATAGAAAGGAACAAAGGTGCTGGGGAGGATATGAAGAGCATACAATACTGTAGGCTAGGGTGATCACAGAACTAAAATAATTTAACTCACAAATTACCTGAAGGGTGCGGTTGTTCCCTGTTTATTTAAACTGCAGAAGCTCCCTTTAAATTAGAAGGTAGTCCTCCAAACAAGTAAATACAAGATGTATCTGTCAGGCACATGTTAAGCCACAAAATCACGTATTTTGGTATTGGATAAAGTCATTCAGAAATAGCATTGTGTATTCAACACGTTTGCTCACAACATATCATTTATGGGTGTTTGTCTTGGAACTGTTAAAAAGTGAGCCATTGGAAATTTAATCTAAAAACACTAATGCCTTCTGCATTCCCACTAGTCTGGTAATACTTTTTTCTTCTTTTTTTGATAAATTTCAAATTTGTCAAATTTATCCTTCTGTTTTGTATAAAGTTTACGTGAGAGTGTGCAGGTTTGTCTCTGGGTATGTGTGTATGTATTTCAAGAAAATTAGATGATTTTTAAAAAATAAGTGCCTTCATGTCCCTTTGCCTGACAATAGAAACTTATAAGTTCATATACTGGGGCAGCATAGCAACATAGGTAAGAATGAGGAATTCTCAGCCAGGAGAGCTCAGTTTGTCATGTTAGCCATGAAGAAATTAAGCATTTATTGCATCTTTGTCCCTTAGACAAGTTAGTCACCTTGGTGCCTCAGTTCCCTCACCTATAAAACAATCATGACAATAGTAGTCACTTCCTAGGAGTGTCTTTAGGGTTACCTGAATTGATGTATATATAATGATTACAACAATCTTACGTAGTACGTTAATAGTTGATGAATAAAAAATACCAGGTTTCATAAAGTTAGCATTCTAATCTTCCAATTATGATAAAATCTAGGTGATTCATGACTTTTATATTCTTATGTTTGTGAATATATTGTGACATAGGTTTGATTTCAAAACCATATATTAAAGGGTTCTGGCAACTCTTGTAAGTACAGTTTCAAATGTAATGTTTTACCTATTTAAATAGCACTTTTAAAATATGTATGTGTTTACAAATGCTGTGCTATTTATGGGAAGATTGCATTCATTCAAGTAAACTGGATTGGTTTCATATGAACATTTGTAATGTTAGTGTGTATTATTGAATGCCCTACAAATAATTGCGGAATCTGAGCTCAAGGAGTCACCTTAAAATTTTTACCTTATAAATAATGAAACTGAGCCCTAGAGTGTTTGGGTGCAGATCACATAGCATGTGCACAGTGGCATATTCTTCCAGTTATGCTTTAATGTTATTTAATACTAAACGGAATGAATTAGTATCGCTCGAAAATATTTGGTAATGTGTTTAACTATTTCAAACTTATCAGTTAAAATAGAGGTCGTATGTTTTTAAAAAGCATGTACTTGTAGAAATTCAACACTGTTTGCAAAATCAGAGGGGTCGTCTGGAAGCCTGAGGCTTCAAGAGCACACTCTACCTCTATGAGTGGAATGCAAGCTCTTATTTCAACCTTCTTCATCACTGTCACGATTGTACCCGACATCAAGGTGTCTCACTCAGAGTAAGGTTACACAGGGGTTGCAGAGACTAAGAAAAGTCCACAGAGGAGTGCTTTCTTCTCCTTTCTGCTTTCAGAACTACATTATAACTTTCTCATTTTTAAAAAATTGTGTTTTTAATCATGTCCTGCATGTACAGTTTTGTTCCTCCTTTTATGTTCAAGCCTGGTTTCCTAGTGCCATCCTTCTGTCAGAGGAGCCTGTACCCAGTCAGTGATGGGATACTTACTGTTCTCAAGTGACTACCAAAATGGTTTCCAGCCTTTGCTGATGTCTGTGGATGAGTTGGAATCATACTCAGGGTCAGCAGTATTCAAGCCTGCCCTGCCTTTTACTGTATTTCCAAGTGCTTTCAGGTGGCCCACGCCACCCAGTGATGTGTGGGAGTTTAGTGGCTCTCAGCTTTCCATGATTTCCCTTTTGAATTTCATGCTACCCACTGTTCTGGAGAACAGGCAAGTTGAAACTGTTTCCCCAGGCTAGATGCAGAATTGGCTGTCTGCATTATTTGTCACCCAGGCTGCTAATGCTTCTGACAGTGCTCAGGAGTGGCCTTTTCCACTTTCCACTTCAAATTAGGTCAGGTCCCCAGGGCAGGGAAATTGCTGCTTTCCAGCATCAGCCCCACCCCATGGAGCTGGACTGAGTAGAGCTGGGAGCCAGCAGCAGTGGGAGAGATCCCTCAGGCGCTGCCTGCTCTGGCCCCTCTTGAAGCAGTGTTTTGTGAATAAAAACATCTCCAGTTGTTGCTTGACTGGTTAACTACCAGGTGATTTGGGACAGTGCTTTCCAGGTTTAGTTTTGTCAGGGTTTGCCAAGGTTTGCCTTCCTGCTCACTCACCATCTGGGAAGTCCTGCCATCCAACGAGTGGGCTTCAAGTGCAGGTCAGAACCACTTCTCCTTCTGAAGATTGTTTAAACTGCTCATGTTTAGCTTCCTCATGAATTGTAATTGAGAAGATCTGAATTGGATCCAAGCATCCAAAATTTTAAAGGCTTTCCATATAACCCTGGATTTTAAAAATTAGTGCTATAAAGGTGATTTTTTTAAAAAATTATTTTTAATTTACTCCAGTTTTTCATCTTACTCCACACCAATTGCACTTTATTTTATCTTTGAATTGTTCCATTTGCTTTGTAGGCTGTTTTCTCTGGATTTTAAAAAAATTCCCCAAAGTTATCATATTATTGCTATTCCCTGATTTTAGTTTATCCTTATCTATATTAAATGTTTTCTATTGTATTGTGGAAATCTCTGTAACAGTTTCAAGTTACTTATGGTTGTGGATGTAAAGTGATAACCAAAGCTTCATCTGATTGCTTATTGAGAAATCCCCTCCCCATGGTGAGCTCCATTGGTGTGGGCATTCGTTTTCCTCTGTTCCCTGCTTTACCCCCAGGACCTACAACAGTTCCTCCTCCTGATACAGGCTCTCCATCCATATTCAACAAATGAAAGATAATTCAATAAATAACATAGGATTTCTAAAAATTTCAGGTCCCCTATATTGGGCAGTTTTGTGAATACATAGGCACTTGGAATGAAGCATATGAAATTATCATTCAATTTTTACATACTTATAAACAGAAGTTCCAGAAAATGAAAGGAAAACTTTTAGAGAAGTTATGACTCAGACTCAAAAACCAATAGGCAACAAACAAACAACTTTAAATCATAGTCAAAATCTACCACACTTTATATAGGTTTCAAACATTTCTGAGTCTCCTTTTTCTTAAATATCCAGAACAGACAGTACCCAAATTATTACGATTCCACTTATAATTTTTTGAATTTACAGTGGTTCAAAAACATGTTCAGTAGAAATTTTACTTTGTTGTTTTTTCTTTTTTGGTAAATGGGGGGTTTAACTGTTTCCTGTTTTTACCTTGAACTCTTAGACTCAAGAGATTGTTTACCTCAGCCTCCTTAGTAGCTTGGTAGAGGTTGAATTTTTGTCTTTTTCCAGGATAACAATATGTGACATGATACTCTCCAGCAATGGTGGGCAGCAGTGATGAATCTCAGCCCCAGGCAGCTGTGATGCCATGAGGGCAGCAAAGTCAGGGTGCTGTGTGACAAAGTTACGATGTTCAGTAGAGTATGTTTTAGATGCATTTTTGACTCATCATATTTTTATCTTATATTGGGCCTGTTGGGACTTAACTCCATCATAAATTGAGGAGCATTTGGACTATTTTTAGCTGCACATACCTAGCGTACCCTCTAGTTATGATTGTTTAATTGAAATGGCAGGAGAGCTCCTTGATATTATAGAGTTAACAAGGTGCATGGGTGGATCATAGTATGCCAGGGCTTTTGGTGATTGCCTATATTTAAGACAAAAACAGTGATTCTCAACATTCATTGACCATTAGAAGCATAGAAAATAGGAAAGAAAGAAAGAAGAGAAGGAGAGAGTCAGGGTGGGGTGGGAGGGAGGGAAGGAGGAAGAGAGGAAGGAAGGAAGGAAG
>NW_004624853.1:1338228-1398347 GCF_000247695.1 Heterocephalus glaber | reverse complement strand
AGAAAGAAAGAAAGAAAGAAAGAAAGAAAGAAAGAAAGAAAGAAAGAAAGAAAGAAAGAAAGAAAGAGAGAAAGAGAAAGAAAGAGAAAGAAAGAAAGTCATCATGGGTTAGGCTCTGGGATAAAGTCAGAGTTGAGAACCACTTGACTAAACTCAGCCTTATTTAAACCAATTTTAATTTAAATTAGTAATTGGTATTAATGGCTTTAAAATACTAGAAGCCTGATGTAGCTCTCCTTTCTTTGAGTCTTGAAACATATAGGGCCAGACTTTTCCTTGATTATCTGCAGCAGAAGTTTACAAATTGTGCATAAATAATTAGCAAGATTTGGGGTTTTGTCATTTTCTTTAAAAAGGCAGAATACAGCATCAGCACAAATTTTCAATTAGAGAATCTCTTTTGAATACTAAGGGGCATGGTTTCCCAACACTTGCAGAAAACATTTTTAGTAGGTGTCGCCATACTTTTATTTGATTATTAGATTATAAGAATTGGCCTTTAAAGAAAGAAAACAATTATTGTGGCAGGATTTTTTTCAAATGTTATATTTGTCCAAAAATAATTTTATTGGGAAATGTCATTGGCACAAAAAAGTAATTTTAAAAAATGCATTGCAGGGGCTGGGGATTTAGCTCAATGGTTCCGGCACCTCCCTCACAAGTGCAAGGTCCTGAGTTCAATCTTTGGTACCAAAAAAAAAAAAATGCATTGCAAATGCAATTTATTTCTTTGAACAGGAACTCTGACATTGTGTATGTTTACCATGTAGCAATGCAACCCCACATTACTTATTTGTCTCTTATTTGCCTGCTGCTACATTATTCTATCAATCTGTCCTTTTTTTTGATACCGGGGATCAAACTCAGGTCCTTGCACTTGCGCAGCAGGCACCAAAACCACTGAGCTAAATCCCCAGCCCTATCGATCTGTCTTTTGATGATAGCTCTATAAAATTAAGACAGTTCCTATGTCATTACAGTAAGATGGCTCAGAGTTAGTTTCAATGTCAAACTTATTATCACCTTTAAGATAAAGGGCTCTCATTATCATTTTTTAGGGTAAATATTTGTTTCATAAGAGGGACCAATGACTCAACAGCCTGTTGGATTTTACCTTGTTGAATGTCACATGTGCAGCATTTGCATCTGAATTTATGTATGAGAGGAGCATAATTTATGAAATGTTTCTCTTTATAAACAAGTAACCTTTAATCAATTGATGTCAGTTGTATTGTATTTGTAATGACTTATCCCCTTCTGGGGTTCACTTTTTGAGTAATTTAGTCCATTTGTTGTTAAAATATGAAAATCCCATCTTTCCTCCCTTCCTTGGTCATGTTTTCTTTTCAGTATATTTTTCTTTTCTTTAGTTGATGGTACTTTCAGAAGAGTTGATATTTTTTCATATTATCTTCTTTAAATATTAAAGAGAATTATAAGCTTTGCAGACATATATATTTAAAGTTTGCAGCTGTGTATTGACTTTTTAAAAGGACAAATGGACATAATCAGGGACAGTTTTCCAATTGTTTCTGTTACCTCTTCCCTTGAGAATTTCAGTAGAGTGCTGCCATATTGCTCCAGACTGTATTTCTCATAAATAACAGCAATAATTCTGGGTGGATTCATATTCATCCTAGTTAATAATTACTGAAAACTGGTCCCAGTTAGAATGTTTTTGCATCTCCTAAAATTAGGCAAAAAATACTGTGAAGAACAAACTTCCCTGGAAATCATGTTGAAGCAAGTTTTTTTTTTTTACAAGATATCTGCAGAAGAACCAGTAAAAGATTTCTTTTACTAGAGAAATCAAAGAATGACCTCTGAAGAAATTTTAACTTCTTGGAAAAATGCATATTTTAACTTTAGGGAATTCTCTTCCTATATTTGTATGTGACAAGATGCATTATCATATTACTCTTTTAGAAGAAAGACAGCTGTTTTAAGGTTTTCTTCTTGTCTCTATTTGTTTCATATACATAGTATTTGTTTTCTAGTCCTAGTGTCTTGAGACCTGTGGGCATGGACCTCACCATCAGCAGCACCTAGGGGATCCACTGTAATCAGTTCCTGAAAGTACTAAGGATCTAGACGTATTTGTATAAGGGTTAACCTTTTAATAGAAATTAATTTAAAGAAATTAAATCATATATATGAATCTAATTGAAACAAATAAATTTAACTTCTGCTACGTACACAGGTTTTTAAATTCAAGAATCTTAAGTCCTCTTTCTAACACTAATTTTTTATGTACTTTTAGAGAAGTTAATTAATCCCTAGGCCTCAGTTTCCTGTCTGAAAAGTAATGATAGTACACACCATCTTTCCTGCGGGTGTTGTGTTAAATGAGATTATTTGTTTAACATCTCGCCACCCAGTCCCAGGCTCTGCTTGATCAATATTACCAGTGTCCCCAACATCTCCCCCCTCCCTACTCTGCTTATTTTTCCTTATCCCATGTTTTTCTAAAAGTATACTGTAATATTCCTCAAGTTGGGGGATTTCTTTCCTTCTCAGAATAAAAATTCCAGTATTTTACTACTTGACTTCTAAAGGGCATAAACTATTTTTCAGTGCCTGTGGACTAGAAGGCTTGGCAATCTTACTAGAGTCCAACTGACAACATCAAGGAATCTAGGCAATGCTGAGCACCCTGTTTCCTGGACAATCAGTCCTAATAAGAAAATAAACAGCTGTAATGAATAGCTTGTCACTACCATGGTGATGGCTACTGTCACGCAGATTATACATCACTATTCTCTTGCTCAGTGGCTGCTCTGTAATGACAGATAAGGCAAGGATAGGTTGACTGGAGCTGGCATTTTTCATTTTTATCTCTGGCTAGGTCTCATTTTCAGAGAAAGAAGACATGAAGTAGGAATTAGTGCTCTTCTGGGTTCTCAGAGAGCATTGTCTCAGCACCCTGACAACGAAGATTGTTCAATTCTTGAACGTCCAGACTTTATTGACTTGTTAGGCTGTCCTAATAATATATCCAGAGTCCTGCTCCAAGAAGAACACTGGAATATAGACATTTAGCAGAAACATGTCATTGTCATTTTCATAAGTCAAAAGTAAACATCTTTCAAGTATCTGCTATGATAGAATACCATGCTATATTAGTCAGTTTTCTGTCTCTGCAATAAAATATCTGACAAAATCATCTTATAAAGAAGAAAGATCTATTTTGATTCATGGTGTCAGAGGTTTCAGTCTCTAGTTAATGACTCCATTGTTTTGGGGCTTGTTAGCAAAGTAGCACATCATGCTGGGAACATGTGGCACAGAAGGCTTCTCACCTCATGAAAAAAGGAAGCAAAGAGAGACAGAAGTGGGGAAGTGTCTAAATATTCCCATCAAGGGCATGCTCCTAATGACCTAACTTCCTTTTCTGGGTGGCATGTTCTAAAGATTCCATCACCTTCCAATAGCACCACAGGTGAATAAGCTTTTAACACATGGGCCTTTGCCAAACACTCCAAACCCAGTTATAGTATCTTGCTCCTCACCCTTGAAGGCTCAAGTCCATCTCATACTACAAAATGCACTTACTCAGTTCTCCAAGATGCCCAAATGCTTACAGCATAGCTCTGAAGCTCAAGTCTGATCTCCTTTGAGACTCAAGGCAAACTCTTAACTGTGAACTCTTATAAAAATCAAAAAGAAAGTTATACACTTCCAAGATACTGTGGTACAAGGTAAATATTTCCATTCCAAAAGGAAGGAAAAGGAAAATAATAAAGAGAAATGAGGCCAAAGCAAGACCAAAACTCAGCATGGCAGCTAGTAAATCTTGCCACTCTATACTTTGCATGCAGTGCACATCATGTCATTATGTGAGCTTTGAAAGGCTTGGGGAGCCCCACCCATTTGGCCTTTCAGCTCATGTGATTACACTCTGGTCTGGCTCTGTTTACTGCCTGCAGCTTCCCTTGGCACATAGTCCTTGTCCCTGACATTTCTCATTTCCTAGATCTCTATAGCAGCTTTGGTTTCACTCTCACATCTTTGTGCATCCCCATATCAGCAACTGCTTTCAGTAACTGTGCCTGGTCTGCCAGATTTTCCTTTGAAATCTCAGTGGACACATTATAACCCCATAACCCTTCCATTCTGCATGCCTGCAGAATTAACATCGCATAAGCAATGCCAAGACCTGACATACTCTAAAGTTCTCTAGAGCCATGGTCACTATGGTCTCTGAGTGCCTTCATGGCTGAATATGGGAAATTAATCCTGGAGAAACAATTATACAGGACACTGTATATAAGCAGGTGACCCAGGGTGTTCTTAAAAGAAAATCTTTGAGAACTTATATGTACAGTATTTGACTCAGCTATGGGTCAGGTCTTGCTGATTCCTGAGATTTCTCTCAAGGTATTTTTCTTACTGTCTCAGTAAGAGACTTATACTTGAGGAAAGTACTTGATTTCTTTATTTTCTTTTTATATATTTTTATTAGTGCACATTAATTTTATGAAGTATTGGGTTGCATTGTGACTCTTTTTCTTTTAAAAATTTTTATTAGTGCATGTTTTCAGTACATAATGATTACATTCATTGTGGGACATGTACATAACACAGTTCTTTTTTCATCCCCTTCCCCTGCACTCCCTCCCCTTTCCTTCATCTTTTGGTCCCCTTCTATTTTGCAAAAGTTCTATCTCCCTATTTCCTATTATCTTTTATTTTCCTCTTTAATTTATATTTTGGGTTTCTCATATAAGGAAAATTATGTCATATTTAAGTTTGTGGGTCTAGCTTATTTCACTTAACATTATAATCTCAAGATACATCCATTTTCCTACAAATGAGTCAAGTTTATCCTTCTTTATGGCATAATATTTTTCCATTGTGTATATATAGCACATGTTCATTACCATTAATCTGTTGATGGGCGTATTATCTGCCTCTAAGATCTAGCTATTTTAAATTGTGCTGCTTTAAGCATGGGTATGCATGTATCAATGTAATATGGATGACTTTAACTCTCTCAGAAAGATACACAGCTTCTTTTTAAGAGTGCTAATCCCTTTGACAATTGCACCCTTTTGGGCAGAACAATTAAAAACTCTGTTTTTCTGGCCAAACTGCAGAGTTTCCAAGTTTTTTCACTGTGCTCCTTTTTTCTTCTGTTTCTCATTTGTAAATCTTCCTAAAAGCAGCCAGTCTCACTCATGCTGCTGCCTGAACACCGTGGTGCTGCCTTTAAATTTCCTTTGCCAGATATGCCAGCCTATCACCTTTAAGCAGATTCACACAGAGTCTCAGGGAATGGAAAAAATGTGGCTGTATTCTTTGACACAGTGTAACATGGTAGCCTCTAGTCAGTTTTCAATAGAATCCTTATTTCCATCTGAAATCTATGAGCACAGCCTTTACTGTCCACATTCCTATCACCCTTCTGGTCTTCTGTGCTACCACCAGAATCACCCATTAAGCTCTGCTTACAGCAGTCTAGGCTTTAACTTCTTCTCCAAACTCTTTAAAATACTTCTCACAAAAAAGGCTTCTAAATTACATTGTCAGGTACAGTCACAGCAATGAGCCCTCTTCTTGGCAGCAATTTTCTGTATTACTGTTGTTAGCTTTGGGTCACTGTGACAAAGCACCTTGAGGTAATCCACTTAAGAGAAATGGTTTATTTTGGGTCATGGTTTTAGAAGTTGTAGTCCATTGGTACTTGGCCCAGTGCTTTGCATCTGTGGCACCACAACGCATCATGGTAAGAGAAC
This sequence comes from Heterocephalus glaber, assembly GCF_000247695.1. The sequence continues at coordinate 1,392,612 of NW_004624853.1, read as the reverse complement.
ATGGCAGATTAAGCCTGTCCATCTCAAGGTCCTCAAGAAGCAAAGAGACATTCATGGGAATGCCCCAATGTCCTTACTTCCTTCCAGTAATCTCTGTAGCCTAAAGGTTCTACTAACTCCCAATAGCACCACAGTCTAAACTTTCACATATAGGCCTTTGGAGGATACTCCAGATTCAAGCTATAGCACATGCTAAACAAGGGGAGAAATCAGTTTGTAAGAATAATAATAGCAGCTAATAATCAAAGAGCACTTACTGTTCATGAAGGATGACACTAAACATTAGCACAGGGAACATTTTTGTTAATCTTCAAACAGACAATATGAGTTGGATGAGGTTACACATTTAGCAAGAGCAAATTATTATAGTGTTTCAGAGAACAAAAGGAATCATGGTGGCCTAGGGGTAGGGATTCCTGGCTGAGGTAGGATTTGAAATGTTTTTATAATGACTATGATTTACGTAAGTACCAAGGAGTTAGGCATTTCTGATTTAGGACTAGTTTAGTGGTTAAAACTAAGTATAGTGCTTAGTCATTCATCACATTTCTCAATTATTTTTGCTTACATAAATGATATCATAATGTATGTCACATTGAACAACTTATTCCCTTTGGCTGGTGTGTTTAGGGTATCTATATTTGTATATAAAATCTACCTTTCTCCTCTTTATGGCCGTGTACTATATTCTAGTGTAAGCAGATTGCAATTTGTCTATTCTTGCGTTGATTTTTAAGTTTTCTCTGATATTTTACTATTAATTCTCTGATATTTTAGTATTAGCATTTCTCTAGTATTTAGTATTTTACTATTCACTACACTACTACCCAGTAATATAATGGATATTTTCATGTGTATATCCATAATACACATGAGAGTTCTTCCAATATATAAGCTCATTAATGGGTGGTGAGATACTTACATTTTCAATTTTACTAGATCCTGCAAGATTCAGCACTGTCTTCAAAATGTCTATCTGTTTCTAGGTCATAAGCCATGCTAGTGTGTTTCCATTTTTCCATATGCCTCAATCCTTATGCTGTAGGAGTTTTGGCCAATCTGATGAGTGAGAAATAATATTTTTAGTTAATTTGTATTTTCCCAGGAATATAATGTGGAGTAAAAACCTATTTAAATATTGATTTCCCATCACAGTACATAGTTTCAGTGTCTCAATTTTAATGTTTCATATATGAGAATTTTTTATATAATTGCAGATTAAGAAATGATTCTAACATTTATAAATTTTTGGTCTATGGTGTTAAACTGAAGTTCTAGAAGAAGGTATTGGGGGTGACAGCCTCAAATTCTTTTTCGATTTGTTTTCTGCTGAGTGAAGGCAAGTGGAATAGGACAAAATGCCCCTTGAGTTTGGATAGAGAGATGATGTTTCGACAGGAACCTGTGACATGAATGAGAATTTTAGCAGGGAAGGAGCAGAAATCTACTTCAGACAAGGCAAAGAAACTACCAGCTGAAACACAAACAAAAAAAAATTAGTTGATTAGGAAGATGATTGATATCTTTGTACTTGGAAAATTTAGCACAAACCAGTCATAAAAAGGGCTTGTTCTCATTAAAGTAACTAGAGACGCAGGCAGCCAGGGTCTGAGGAATGTGTGTAATAAAGCAGTTAAGCCAAAACCTAGAATGACTGCTTATGTCCCTGGAAGACTAACACAGGAGAATCAAGGAAGTAATTCCCAAATCTCATTCATTTAAACTCTTAAAAATGTTTTCCACAAGCACCACCTGAACAATTATTTATTTTAGTCTTATCCTAGGCAGCGATATTGATGAATTTATACATTCGATGTGCCTGCTGTGTTTGTCCTTACAAACAAAAATAAACCCAAGAGTATTAAATCAATGCGCTGTGACTGTGCTACCTAAAAATTCTTGCTTTCCAGCAGAATGCAACTCTGATGAGTACCTGCATAGCAGAGTCCCAGCCCTCCTTCTAATCTGAATTTGGGCTGTGCTGCTCCAGTCCTTAGTTCACAGGCCAATGTCTAATGAAAGCTTGTCAGAGAGCCAAGTGTGTATGGAAAAGCAGCCAAAATATGGCAAACTTTTCTCCTGATTGGAAGACACAGATGACAGAGATGTTCACATTCCCAGTATAATACGTTTATGTGCAAAAGATAATGGCCTAAAGCCCTCTGGGCAAGATGTATTATACACAATTATACCCCATTCACTTCCACGGAGTAAGCATTGCAGAATTCAAATGAGTGTGAATAATGTCATTTTAGGATTAAGAATGTAATTTATAAAGCATATCATTTTCAAAATTGGTAGTTTATTAGTTCTAACAAATCATATGTTGTATTTCCAAAGAATTCCAGCATTGTTTAGGGGATCACTGTGCTGAATACTCAAAAGCTACTAATTAAATAAGGTCATCAGAGAGCAAGATGCCTCAGTGTGTAACATACAGTAAATACATCACAGTAGTTAAGAGAAAGTGACAGAAGTTTGATTGCCTAATTTTTCCACATCTTAGCACTGGAAACGAAATTGTAAAAGCCCTTAGATTAGTTATCTATAAAAACAAAATCATATATGCATATATATGAATATAAATTGATGATATTGAGAGAGAGAAATAGAAATAGAGATATGAATCTAAATTGGTAACTGGGCCTGATAAGCACATGTGACACAGTTGAAGTAATTATACCAGCATCCTCATGTCAGTATCAGGAATCCTCATAAGGATGTTGTGGTGACTAAAAGAAATAATGATCACTTGATGCAATTAACCCAGTATTGTTGTGTCATAAGGGTCAGTAAACATTAAATGGTGCTAGGCCTGTTAGTGTTGTTGTGTGGTAATAATTGTTTTCATTCTTATTGCTTCTCTGTTATGTTGACTTTCCATAGAAGCATTTTTACTAGACTGTGAATAGGTGTGGTATCCTCAAACTGTACTGAGGAAAGTGAAAGACAGTCCTTGCAGTTATTTATGTTGTCTGTTGTGTTGGCTTTCAACGAGTGGTCCCTGGACAGGGAGTGTCAGCATCACTCAGGAGCTTGCTAGAAATGGACACTCTTAGGCCTTCCCTAGGAGCTTTGGGAGCAGAGTCTCTAAGAGTGGTGCGACCAGCAGTGTTAGAATGAGGTCTCCAGGTGAGTCCAGTGAACTCTTAAGTTTGATCAGCACTCTACTAGTGAAGGGTATTGCTACATTTTGGTGCCTTTTTGAGATATACTTAGCATACATTTACTAGTCCATAAGATCTAGTACACAATTTATTAGTTTTTAATACGTTTACAGAGTTGTGCAGCCATCACCCAATAATGTTAGTACATGCTCATCACCCCAAAAAGAGACCTCGTATCTATTAGCAGTCTCTCCAGTGCCAGCCCCTCACCTATGGATGACAAGCTTTGCCAATGTGGGACATGTCATATAAGTAGAACAAGACAATATGCAATCTTTTCTGAATGGCTTCTTTATATAGCATAATGTTTTCAAGGATCATCCACGTGGTCACATATTCATTATTACCATGTAGATGTCCCTCTTTGTGAGTTTTTTTTGAAGTCACTTCTACTTCTAAGGTGGGTTTGGACTTTGGGCTTCTTTCTGATTCTCCACAGCTCGGTGTAGCCTGTGAGGGGCTGTGTGTGACTGTGTGTGTGCATGTATTCTCTTTGTAGTTTCCATTTTGTAGAGACCACTAAAGAGATCAAGGCCAATTTTGTGATCCATTATATATGTAAATATATAATTAGCTATATATATATATATATATAGTGGCCTCATTCCTAGTTCTATTATAATATTACAATTGCATGTACTGTTTATTTCCCACTTTTCATTTTGATATCTTACTAAATCTTACTACCTTGAATATTTTGCAATAAGAGAATGTGAATAAATAATAACAAAATCACAAAATGAATTTGCTGTGTACTATGTTCAAGATTCTTTCTAAATCTACCTTTAGCACTTTTTAGTATAAGTTGAGTGATACTAACATACTGTTTTCAAACTGCAAAATTCTAGTCTCTTACTCCCGAGTTTATGTATTTTCAAACTGATATGTGTCTTCCCAACTATTTGAGAAAATAATACCATTATATTTTATAGGCTCTACAGTTTGCAAATCACCTTCATTGCTCTTAAAATAGAAATATAATAGGTATCATCTTTTGTTCAGTTTCTGTTCCATAATTTAATTTTTCAACATGATGAGATTTTTTATAACCCAGATTTTTATTTGATTTTGTGATAAAGATTTTTTTTCTCTTGAAGAGACCAAAACAAAAAGAGAAAAAGGCATATTAGGTCTGTCAGGAGATATTATTTTTGCCAGATAAAGGGGAAAATGCCTTCTTTGAAAGAATGTACTGATTTGACAGCAGCTGCTCTGGAAATAGATGTGCATATGAAAAACTCCTAGTATTTCTGGTCACTATTTTAAAAATCCTTCCTGTAAAATAATAAAAATCTCATACCTTACATACCACATAACTTTGCCCTAAAACTTCGTGGAGAGGATTTAGTCGTGAAAGCTTCATTCATGTAGTACATAGACATTGTATCTGATTATAAATAGGTCCTAAGTCATAGGACTTTGGGAGCAAATAAATTTATTTTCAGGAAATTATATAGTCAGTTATAACCTCCTCTAGGGCAATTCTTAAAGTTCTTTCATAAATTAAAATTTTGCATTGCAGAGGTTATGATTTGGACCCTAATGTAAAGTGGAAACCCTATGTTCCATTTCTATTTATAGCAAGGGTAAAGAAAGTCATAGCACCTTGTGCCTGATTTATGTAGTTTTATGATAAATGGGAGTATGTTTATTTTGCTACCATTGCTTACCCCTCTTGAATAATAAAAGAAATAAGTACTAATAACCTTGGTTCAGGGACTAAGATGAAAGGAAACGAAAAATACTCAATTTTCTAAAATGACATAGAATTTTGAGAGGTTGACATATTATGAAAATGAATTTAAGTGAGCCTGTGTATTCTTTTGTACTTTAAGCTCAATTTGAAAGTTAGTAGTTGCCTTTTGAATGTCCTTATCTACAATTAAATATTTAAATGTTATTAGCACACTTTTGCCAATATGTTGTTGAACTTTGCTGATTTCCTTCTGACTGTTGATAAGTAATAGGAGCAAAATTTTGAATTAACAAAAATTATAATCACGAAAATAAAACTAAAAGAATCAGAATAATCTGGACCTATGTGTGTGGTTAGTAGAAGAGAAATAGAAGATTTCTAAGTTATTTGGGTTTGAGTACATGAAAACCTGCATTAACTCTCACTGTCGTGGCTGGGACACAGTGTCTAGGGTGAATGGTAAGGGTCTTCCAGATAGTCAGATGTTTCTTTCCCCAACAAAAATAAGCTTTCTGTTTAATTAGATCATCTGGACTAAACATTTTCCTCAGTAGCTGAAAGAGAATATTGTTACAATGAAAGTATCTGTACGCCCTATAGATACTGATTTGTCCTTTATGGAAAATGCTGACAATCTTGTATTCATGCAAAAAATATTGACGCTGTATTTGTGCTCAGATCTAAAGGGCCTTCTGCTGAATCATCGTCATCATCATCTTCATCAACATCATCCCATCATCTTGTGGTCCTCATTTCACCACCTCATTGGTACCAAGTTACCTAATGTCAAGAAGCACTGTTTCAACCTAAGGCAATAAGTTTTTTTTAAAGAATTTAAACAAGTATAGTTTTCCATATCTGTCAGGATATGTCCCTGAGGTCTATAAATATCCTTTATCCTATTGAATCAGTGTTAAAGAGGAAAGTACATTGTCTGTTCCAACACTTCACAATATCTTTCATTGAGGAACATATTCATCTACTAAAGTAATTATTTTTCAACCTAGCTATTATTGTTGTTAATCTGGAAGGGCCAATGCACCATCCTGTCAGGAATTTTCAATGGAAGATTCCGTGCTCTGAGTGTGAGAGAGAGGCTCAGTTACTCCCCCAGGTGAGGTGGGTGAGAGGCTGACCAGGAGCAGGCAAGCTAGGTGGATAAGGTGTTCCCTTCCTCATCTGAGCCAAGTATTCCACCAGGAGGAGACAGGGTCCTCTTAGCAAGAGTGAGAATTTACACAGAATGACTGGAGCAAGGTCAGGTCTGCATGCTTGAGGAAATAGTCCACAGTCACTTTGGAAAATCACTTACTTTTGGCAAAATAAATTTGACAGCCTTTCAAGACTTAGGTTCCAAGTAAGTAACAGAGATTGAAACGGAATGAGATATTTAAAATATTACTCTTTTATTTGCTTGGAGACCAAAGTTGCAGATATTATGCAAAAGCACTTTTATTTACTTTTGTATGGCATTATATTATTTTACATGTACCACTAATATATAACATACAAATAAAATTTAAAGGAAATATAAAAATTACTCAAATACTGTTGCTTAGACATAACTTGATCTTGTTTGTAAATTACACTTACATTCAAATAGCTTGATCATTATGACTTCTGAAGGATATGCTTATTTTTATACTACCCTGCTAATCACTAAATTTCATAATAATTTTACAACTTCTAATATTTGTATATCTTACTAAGATAAAATAAATTGAGAACAAATAACTGTAAAATGATACAGCACTTCCCCCGTGCAAGTGAGCCAACTGATCATTATTATGCTTTTTATTTTCATGGGTTGGTGAAGCACCACAAAATTTTTATCATAGAATAAAATATTGTTTATTCATTCCTTGATTGTTATCTTCCTAAAAGTCATTCTCAAACTCCTTCCTTTGTATGCACCTGTAACTTTTCATGATAGTGCTACTTTAAGATTGGAACATTTGGAAGAGACCTGAGAGATTACTTAGTGACTCTGCCGACCAAAGCATGAATTCTTTATACAATATCCTTGACAGATTGTCAGATAACCTTTACTTGCATACATCCAGTAGCAGGGAATTGTTACTTTGCATATCAACCCCCTCCCAGGGTTGGACAGATATACGTTTAATAAAACGTATCTTCGTGTTAAGCTGAAAACTGTCATCTCATAACTTCCAATCATTGACCCACTCTCTGCCTGGATCAGCATAGAGAAAGCCACTCTTTACTTCCTTTAGTTAGCGTGTCAAATGTTTGAAGATGACTTCTGTTTTTTGCTTAATGTTTTAAACCCCTTTAAGATATAAAAGCAGGTACAATCCTTTATGAATGATATTCCTACCTTCTGTCAATGTGCTTCATAGAAATTCCTTTAGAAGTAATTCCTGAGTGCTAAATGCAAGACGAAGAATGCCAAGTAAAATAAGACAAAGGTCTTCCCTCTTTCTTTCTTCTTTCTTTCCCCTCCCTCCTTCCCTCCCTCCCTTCTTTCTGATTATGTAATGGCCACTATGTACGAGGAACCTTTTATGACACTGCAAATATTAATTCCCATGAACCTTATTTTAAACCTATGGATAAAGTCTTATAAATGAGTAAAGAGCCATAGAGTGACTAAATAACTTCTTCAAGATCTTGCACTAAAAAGTACTGGAATCAGGCCATCTTACTTCAGATTCCTGCCTCTAAGATCCTAGGCTGATAAATTTATATTTATCTCTTTATTCTTGGGTTCATACATTCCATAGTCTTTTTTAAAAACTTTGTCTTGCTGCGTAATAAATGGAAAGACATGATCTTCTGTCATATATTCTGCTCTCTAGCAGGATTCTATCAAGCTCTATTGAAATACTTAATATTTTACCATGAAATATAAACACATTTTTGCAGTGTATCTGTTCTCAGTATTCTTTTTCAATCTTTGTAGTGCATATTTATTATACAGAATCACTTGAATTCTATTTTGGCATATTCATACATGCATATAACATACTTTGATAATATCTACCCTCATTATCCCCCTTTACCCTCCCCTTCTCTTCCTCTCTTTAAATGCATACATTCTTAATCTTGTATTACCTAGCACTCACATAAGTATAGTACAGTGGCCTCAGGGGCAGTATATACTTCCTGTGCATTAAGAAATGGGTAGTTATAAGACACTTCTAACCAATTTTATATATATATATGTATAATTTAGAGCTATGGAACCAGACCTTTATATGAATAAGCAAATGGAGTAGGTTAATATTTCCAAGAGAAATCCAGTGGGGCAATTCCTTTGAGCATGATAAAATAGCTACACTGAATGATCATGGAAGGACCAAACCAAAAATAAATGATGTGTTCATGCCATATAGTCTTCTAGAACCAATTTGTAGTTGATTCTTTGGCTAAACCAGACCACAAAGCTGTAACCAAGTTTGGAAGTCGAGGAGATAAATAACTTGGAATTTGGCTCAAGTCTCCATCAGTCCCCCACTGGACAAGCAGCAGAAGGGAATAGAACATCAGTAAAGAGCTGTCATTGCCCAGCACTACTTTTCTTCATAAAGCTGCACCCAAAAGCGAAAGAGTGAGCAAGCAAGCTCACATATTAGAGCCCTAATATATTGTGTTTTATGCCATAGATGGGGTGGGGCCTGTGTCCCTCAGGGGTCTAGCTACCACCCAGGAAGACAAATTTACATCATTGCATTGCATCATGCTGACCTTCTTCCTGCTCTGTTCCCTTTTGCAGCATAGAGCCTACACAGGTTGAAGTTAGTTGATTTGTTAGTTGACTTGGTTGACTATGAATTACTTCTACAAAAGTATTTCATTCCACCATGAAGTAGATGTTTCTGACCACTTTCTTAAATCAAAGAAGTAACCATTTGTAAAGAGAGTGTGGGATTGTGGATTGAACCTAGGGTCTTCACACTGAACTACATTCTCGGCCCTTTTGAATTTTCAGACAGGTCCTTGCTAAATTGCTAAATTACCCAGGCTGGCTTAAACTTGTGATCTTCCTGCCTCAGCCTCCCAGAGTGCTGGGATTACAGGCATGTGCCTGCACATTCAGCTATTATGAATCAAGAATAATAGTTCATTTTGTGTTTCACCTCTTAAGGAAGCTCACATCTGTTGGGAGATCACAAACAAGTTATGCTAGATTAAGTATTCTGTGATATTATTTACAAACTGGCTTTGGAAAGACAAAGAAGCAGTTAAACCAGTTAGAGGAATGATAAAAGTATGGAGCAGTGTCAGGGGGCAACAAATACACAGGGTGACCTTTAGGTTGTATTAATACTGGGTAAATAAATTAACACAAGTCCCACACATAAGAAATGTGATGCTTGATTTTAAAAGCTATTACTTATTCTAGAAATTTCAACATATTTTTGCTGGAGGCCTAAGATTGGGGCACACAGCTAATATTAAAGTGGAGTACTTTATCAAATTATAACCTCATAGAAAGTTATAACATTAAGAAAACCTAGAAAAGTGACTCATACATAATCCTGTTTTAGGAACTTTAATCTGTTGCTATACACTGGTTTCTAGGATATCTAATCTGTCTGAACTTTCTCCCTTAAATCCTACTGTTTCATATTATAGTAGTTTCAATCTTGTTGACCTCCTGCCAATACTTGTAAACAGTAATTCTGCTCAACCTAAACTAATCTGCATCCTTTATTCTTAGTGTTAGGGAAGGCTGTGTCAGAGTCTGACATCTTGCAACTGATAATCGTTAAGTTGATTTTGTTCAACAATTGTCCCGAATAGTTTTAATATTAGATTAAATTTTTCCATGATATTAAAAATATGCAAAATGGAATTTCAGTTTTTCTCTATTGTTTTTAAAAGTCCATCCCCTTCTTGTTTTCGAGTATTTAATTCATGATTGTTAGTGAAAGGAGCATATGAATTCTGCTGTGCTATGAGCATGATACTGAACTGGAGAGAGTTAAATCTCTTGTACAACTGTGTGCCTTTGGAAGAGAGAGCAGATTTTACCTAAAATAGTTTCCTCAGTAGTGCTCTGAGGGAAAAAAGCATAATATTAGAAACAATGTCCCAGTGATATGGTTTAATATAAAACTATTTGTTAAAATGAAGGATTGTTTGTATTGGAGTGAGACCAAAAAATTGATATTAGTCCTCACTTGCAAGTTTTTTTGATAGTAGGAACTGTTGAAAATATCAAATCATTCTACAGTAACTATCACTGCGAGTCTCCATATGGAGCTGATGAGCTCCTAGTACTTACTAAGACATAAGCAATTTTAATCAAATGTATTTGTTTATTGAGTACCTAGCATATGCACAGCCCAAATACAGGACACTATCAGAGAGCATCGTGATTGTAGTCTTGGAGGACCTTGCCCCATGTAGCATTTTTATACACTACTCTTTAGTGTATGGCACATAGAGGGTATAAAATAAGTTCCTTACCCTAAAGTAACTCTGGTCTAGCATAGGAGACAAGATGGACATAATGAAGGAAATACAGGAGTGCATGTGTGGGACACAGCTGGTTGTAGCCAAAAACTGCACCAAGCTCCAGAAAGAGGTGATGAAGAGGATTTGAGTTGAGTTTTAAGGGAATATGTATATATAAATAAATATATTTATATATTATATAATTTTATATTATGCATTATATTATATATTTTACATAATTTAAAATTTAATAAGATTTAAAATTTTTAAGATAATTTTATATTATATTGCATATCTGTGTTATATAATTATATATTATATATAATTTAAAATGTTTACTTAATCTTATACACTGTCAGTTCCACAAATATTTGATGAAAAGCGAAAAGAGCACTGAACATAGAGAAATTGCATTTGCTGAGATTTTTAGGGAATAATGTTGAAATAATTTAAATATGAATTGCTCAAGATCATAGAATATTACTGGTTCTAGATTTTATGCCTTCATCTTTTGCCTGTGGTTATATAATAATTTCCATACTCCTCATGCTGAGATACATTCACTTCTGATTTGGCTATAGGTTTTTGTTAATTTTCATGTCAGTACTGACTGACCTCTTAATTTTGAGTCTGGGAGTGCATGTGTCAAACTGCCTTTTACTTGTGAAATAGCTACTAAAGCCTTACCTGTCTTGAATCTCAAGTGGAAATAGTAAATTCACCTCCTTACTTGAATGAAGCTTTTCCTTATTTTTACCTTCAGTCACTAACTAATCCTGGAAAGGAAGAATTACAAAAATTATTTCAGTGGCAGCCAATAAAGAATGCAATTATAGGTTAAGTTTCTGTAACTTCAGTATAAAATAAGCATAAAATAATGTAAACAAAAAAATACATGATTAACTTTAACATTTTCATATTAGAATGGAACATTTTTATCATGAAAGTTCATGTGAAATGCGTTCCATTTCCTAATTGTTGATTGTTACATAAGGATGCATTAACAGATTGCTTCTACTTTCAATGTAATTGCTTATTTCTGTCATGCCTGTCTTTCTAGAATACCGGTACCTTGACATCACAAAGAGTATGATACAATTTAAGAGAAACACTTGTCTCCTTAGCTTTCTTCACTTCTCAGTCATTTGTACGATTGACGTGTGGGTGTTGAAAGTGCTGATCAAAGCCTTCAGAGCTCCCCTGCAACCAAGACAAAAGGAAAGGCTGTCCTTGAGTTGCAGAAATCTGGCTCCAAGTTGCCAGGATTCCTGTAGTAGCGTCCCCAATTTATCATTGTTTCTTACATTTGTGAAGTTAGATTTTCAAGTTTAACATGTGAGAATATTTATGTCTTTGTAAAATATGTGTATGTCTTTAGGATTATCTCTTCCAGCCTTTTCGGGCAAATTTTAATGACCAAAATATTTACATTGTGGCTGCATTCTGGGGCCCAGAACTCAGAACTATCACTGGAGATCAAAAGTTCTTGAAACTGACTTTCATCTTTCTATCACTTGCTTCCTGGGTGAGATAATTTTTACATGTACTACATTATCTTGCATTCCTACAGTCTCTGGCTCATAAACCATTGTTTCATATTTCCTAATCAGAGGGTTTCCTCAAAGTTTAATATTTTGGAGAAATGAGACAACATTTAATATTTTCTTTTTTGTAGCTTCAGTTTTTTAAGTCAAATTTATATAATGTTAAAGTGCCATGTTGAGAGATTTTTTTTAAGTCTACCAAAAAAGAAAGCACTTTAAACTCTCAAATTATTCAAATACTGATTAATTTTATTGTCACTATCCTGTTTTGTTAAAGCATCATTTTTATATCCCTTAGAACAAAACTCTCTTTTTAAAAAGCAGCATTTTGTAGAAAATTAAATAAGATTTACGTAACATAGAAAAAAAGCTATTCATAACACTTAAGATTTCAAATGACCACTTCATTATTAAAGGCCCAAACTATGATACATGTGACAATAAAGTCCTTTGAATGAACTCAAACACCAATGTAATTCCATTTGGGTGTTATTTTTAAGAAGTTAATAAATAATCTCTCATCTAGCCATAAAATATGCAAAATAATAAGTAAATGATTAAAAATAATTTTTCTATCTGACAAAGACCTGCTGTATTTTATCAATTCAGAGTTCATGTCTACATTTACCACAGACTCAATCTTATGAAAATTTCAGAGCTCATCTATACATTGGAATTCTGTGTAGCCATTACAAATGACCAAATTGTATTCATGGTTTCAATTTCTTTTGTGTGTGTTCTGTAGAATTATTGTATCAATAGTGCCTTTCAAAACACAAAACAAGTTTTAATCTATTAAGCTATTGAAAATGGTCTTCTTATAAATTAGTGAGCTTCGTGGTTCCTGTTACCTTGGAATTATAAATTCACAGAGTAGGACCACAAATTATATTTTTCGAACTAAGGAGGCAAATTCAACAATATAGAGGTTTCAGACTAATAAATGGCTTTTATACATATATGTACGTTCTTGATCATTCCTCTGTTTCTCAAGTAACCTTCACCTAATGATTGTAGGTGAAATTAATTGACTTAAAAGTAGCCACATAAATTCAGTAGAACAGATAATTTTGAATAAGGTGACACAGGTCCAAAAACCTTCATTTACCCCCTTTCACAAACAGAACATAATAAAGACTGAGTGTCCCTTGTGTAGACTGTTATCCCCGTCTTCCAAATACTGCCCAGTAATGTCATTATCTGTGGCTATATTTAAGCACGGATTAGGAATCTCCTGTGACTATCCACCCTCCTATAATCACAGCATCCATTTTAGTAAAAGTCAGAAATATTAAATACTGCAGATCCCCAACCCAGACCAGCAGACACCCATGATTAAATTAGTCCTCAGCAAAAGAGAAGAACAAGACCCTGTGGACTACTTATGGAATGATCTCATTTTTAGATTGCTGTGTGTGTGTATATGTGGTGAACTATTGCAGACTCTGTTTTCAGCCCCAGAGGCAATTGCTCTCCCTATCATGTGAAGCATCTTCTCTAAGCAGCACAATAAGGATGACAAAACCTATTTCAGTCTCAATTTAAGTTTAGTTCCCAGCTGGAACTTGAAATGAGGCTGTAATGAACTTGAACTTGCAGCAGTGATTATCTCATACATGCATAGAAAAGGGTTCAGATCCAGCAGCAAGTTCGATACACTAGTCTGAAGGCATTCCATTCTCCAGAAACAGATAACACATAGAGGTTGATGGTTCCGCATATTGTTACATTGAGTATGGGGTATCCAGCTGGATTTCAGTTCATTTTACTTTTTTACTTAACAGAGAATGACAGAGCAGCATATAGTGTAATCAGAGAATTTCTTTTAAATGACATAACATTTTAATCAAAAGTTACTAAATTAGTGCATAGAATGACAGCAATGCTGTACAAAGAAACTACATTGAAGGCAAGGGTTGATTAGAATTAAAATATTTCTGAGAAACAGAGCAGATTTCTCCAGTGTCTTATGAATTCACTTAGACTATTTAGGCTTTTAGGAAGGTGCAAGTCTCATTCCATTGTATGTCCTATTTTAATAACAAAATACTAAATTATGTTTTGTGAGCATGAACCCAGAGCCTTCACCTCTAGATTTATCCCCTGCCCTTTTCATTTTTTTTAGTTTATTTTGCTATATTCCTAAACTACCCAGACTGAGCTCAAACTTAAGTCCTCCTGCCTCAGCTTCTCAGAGTGCAAGGATTACAAGGATGCACTACACTCAGCCTCCTTTAACTTTGTTAGGCTAGATTTGTGTGGAAGGAGGTAAGCCTGAAGTAGATTAGAGAATGAATGCTGGAGTCAATGTCAAAGATAAAACTCAGCACAAGAAAGGCCTGAATTTGGATTTTTTTACTGTGACATTTATGATTTCTAGTAGAGATTGCCAATTAATAATCCATTACCCTCCCACAATTGTCTGTGTTTTACTTTTCCTTTCCATGGTTTCTTGGAGAGAAATTAGAAGACCCAGGTAAATTCGTAAGCATTCAAGTATACCTAAACTATTCTCTGAGAGGTTGAGCCTTGACTTGGTAGAATCTTAACTTTTCTCTATGTGCAAATTTGATGGCCACTTCAGACACCAAAAAAAAAAAGTCTTCATGTTCATCATGTCCATTTTTTCCCAGAAAAATAGCAACCTTGCCACCAATATCACTATTTTCTAGAAACAGCGATTCTCTTTCTGTTGCTAGCATAGAATGTCATCATCCACTTCTTGTCTGTTTTGGGTAAGGCCATACTGTCTCTTACCAGATCCCCTCTCTCAGGTATCTTCTGGAAATCCATTTTCTACTTCAGCTGCCCAAATTTGTGTTTCAAAACACAGATCTGATCTGCCCACCATCTGCTCAAGAACATGTCAGTGGCAGTGGTCTCTCATAGGCTCCCTCATCTTCCTGTACCTTTCCATCTCTATAATTTTGCTCTTTCCAACCAGACCAACAGGTCCTTGAAGCCACTATGCTTTGCACATGCCTTTGTCTGCTATAGGCTTCCATGTTCTCTGCCTAACACACCAGCATGTATTTTTAACATCTACCCTGGATGATATATCTTGCATTATGATCCATTGTTCATCGTGGACATCTAGATATTAATGTTGGTTTAGATATCTTTATTTCCTCTAGTTTTAAGCTTTGAATACTGGAATCAGATTTATTCAGCTTTCCAGCACCAAAATCAGTACCTTATACATGGTACTCAAAGACTTAGGAATTGATAGTAGGAATACAGCAGACAAGTCATAGATATGATAAGATGAATAGACTCCAGGCTTAGCATCTATCTAGACCATTTCTCTCAAGTAATATATTAAAGTTAGATGAGTTTAGGTAGACACACTAGTTATAACAGCAATGAGCCTAAAATGAGTTTCCCTGATTGGTCTACTTCTATTATTTTCTGTGCATCTGAATGACTTCCATTCACCAAATTATCCTTTTTAAAAATACTTTTTTTTGGGTCCCGGAGATTGAACTGGGGTCCTTGCGCTTGCACAGCAGGTGGTGAAATCACTGAGCTAAATCTCCGGCCCCAAAAATATTCTTTAGGAGCTTTTCTTCCTAACAACTGTGTTTAAGTCTCATTAATGGAGTTCCTACACTTATTTAAAAAATCTTTAACATGACTATGTAGATAGTTTATAGGCTACCCGGGGAAATAGATTATTTGTACATGTCTCCTCTCTTGAAAATATTTTGTGTCTACAGCTGTTTCCAAGGGTGTAATACATACTGCTTGTTGGGCACAGAAAATTAATAAATGATGTTTTTGGAAATACATTCAAAGAATAAGAAAAATTATTCTGAGGCTTTTTAAAATAAAATAGCTGAGAAGACTTAAATATAATCGTGAGTCTAATAAAATAGGCTTCTCTTCATCAAAAAAGACTTGGGTGTTGGTTCCAAAGAAGTCAGAATAATGAATGATTCGTTTCAGTACAGTGTGTCATTTTTGTACCTTATTCAAAGTAAAGCCGTGAAAGAAAAATGAAGCGCTGAGGACAGTGGTATTATACTTTCTTATAGTAAGATAGTCTATGCATTTTTAGTGATTGGATCCGGACCCTCACATACTTTATCTCCTTGTGTTTCATTTCATACCAAGTGAAAAGAGAATAGAGAGATTTATCTCAAGAATAAAAACAAAATATGTGATGTAAGCGTATATATGCACTAATAATACATTTTTGTCAAAATTAAACAAGTGCATTGATTTTCTGTGTATCTTTCTGAATCACCATGACCTTAGTATGTAGATATTAATTTGAGTAAATGATTTAGTCACCTCACTTTCAACTTGTGCCTTTAAACATGCCTTCAATTATCACAGCACAACATTTTCCAATTCATTTTTCTCTGAACAGCAGCTACCTTTATGATGTTAAATAGGTGTTCCAAAAGGGGAAAATTTTTTTTCTAGACTATCCTCAAAAATATCACAATGCATATTATAGGAGATTATTTTAAAAGTATAATCAAAATTCTGTGTCCCTATGTTCCACATCTGTGAATTCAACCAACTGCTAATTGACAATATGTTTTAATGTCCCTGTAACTAAACATACACAGAATTCTTTCCTTGTCATTCTTCCCAAAACAATACAATTTAACAACTATTTACTTAGAGTTTACATTATATTTGGTTATTATAAATAATCTACAGATGATTTAAAGTATGCAGGAGGACAAAATGTAGGTAGAGTATAAACAAATGCTTTACATAAGAGACTTGAGAATCCTCTAATTCTGATACTCACAGTTTTCAAAAGTAAATACCTGAGAAACAGTCACCCAAATCCAAGAAATAACATGTTGCCATCTCCCAAAAGGCCTCTGACATTCATGTATTAGAGTCTTAGGAAGACTCCACCATAAAGAAGTTTCATTTTTGTTGACTCACGTTTGAATTCTTTTGGAGCACAATATTGGAAATTATGCATTAGGACACTAGGAAATTTATGCACTGTAAGTTTTGGTCACTAGATATAAAGAAGTAATTACTTTTTTTAAAGTGTAAGGAAAATATTTATTCTTCACTGTACAGTTTTACAGATTATTGTTACATTATGAATATGTGCCTGTTTATGAGGTGGTAGAGGGAAACCTATGTATTTTTTTAAACTATACAGTATCTGTATGCAAGTGCTTTTGTTTATATTTATCAACACATAAGAACATGAGTTATGTTTAGGTAATCAGTTAGCACTTTCTGGAGAAATAAATTTTAGATAAGTAACTCTAGGGAATAAACTAGTTTAGTAATAAACAAGGAATAATATTTTCCTTTAGAAACCATTATACATGTTAATAATTTATTTTATACCCAAGCTCCCTAGTTATAATTATCTAAATTATAAGAAATTGAATTCTTATAATTATTAAAGTATGAATATTTGAACAAACCTCCCAATACATATTAAAGATTTCTGATTGAAAGTATTACAGCAAAACATTATGAGAATTTAATGATTATTTCATGTATTTTATGATTATTTCAATTATAAAATTGAATGATTCACTTCTTTTGTTGTAGATATGATATTAGACATGGAAGGGGAACATATGAGAAATCAGCACTATAAAATTTATAATATTAAAAGCAATATTTTGCAAGGAAAGTTTTTATTATTAAAAAGAATCAAATTCTACCCAAATCAAATGGGATTTGTAAAGGTTAAGTAAAAAGTATTGAGATGAAAATAATGTATATGAATTGTTCATATATCAAATCCAAAGACAAACATATTATTAAAAATAATAATTGAATGTTCTTTTATGAAATCATTGCTGTGGACTATAAATTTTGTAGACATAATTCTAACTTACATTATATAATTTTCAAAATGTATTAACTATTAACAGAAATATGTCATGGATTAATTGATTCTTCTTTATTCAATAAATAATTATCTACACTTTTGGTAAGACTGACAATTAAAGGTACTATTTCTAAGAGTAATCAATATGTGCCAAACATGTCAAAATAGTATAGGTATGCATTTTTTCTGTGTATATGTGTGTATACCCCCACACATACTTGCCTTTCAAATTAATCTATATATAATGATACTACTAATCCCCTTTAAATAAGGTAAAATAAATGTTTATCCGATTTATGTAGCATGTCCATTTAGCACAGATACCAAAAGGAAAAGCTAGACTCAAATCTAGGATTGTCAGCTCCCCAGGACAAAAGCCCCATATTATGAGCTGAATCACTGTGTATTGTGGATGTGTTATCCTCTAAAAATAAAAATACCCCAATATTTATAGAACTACATGAATCTTTAGACTAATAATCTGTACTTTTTAAAAAATCAGATATTGCATTTTTCTTATTATTTCTCCAGGGAGGATTAATAAAGGAGGCAATTACATTTTTTAATGAAATGGCACCCAATAGGATACTACTATCCTCTAAAACCAAAGGATAAGAGAGCTGATAAATTTTAGCTTTATATTTCTACCTAAGAACATATTAGGTCAATCAATACTAGATTAAGTTTAGGATCTGATTTGTGCAAAGTGAATCCTCCATGACCCATTAAATAACTTCTTGGAAGCTGGTTTTCAATAAATTATTTCCTTTTATTCAGAAAAAAGATTTAAAAGAATGAAAGTATTTTATCTATGCATTCTAGAGCTGAACAATACTCATCTATTACTTGATGAGAAGTCATAAAATCAGCTCCATGGCTCTTCACATGGATATGACCCAAAAACCTTCTGTAAGTTGATTTGTTGTTTGAGAAATGAGATGTGGTATCTGAATCGCCTTCTGTGTTTCTTCATACTGTGTCTTTTAATATCTCTTACAAATTGTCATTTATTAATTTGACCATGAAATGAATTCCTGACTATTGATATATTCACCTTTCTGGAACAAAGTGTTATGACTACCACGTACCCACAAAACTCACATTTGGCCAATTGCAGGTATTGTACCAAGTATTACATATCCAACATAGATTAAATGCTTGGTTTTATTACTTGTAATTTTTTCACTTTATGTTCTTTCTTCAGATTTTGATGTGCATAATTTACACTTTCTGATGCATGCTTAACTACTATTGATACAGTTTAATTCTTTATTTACTTCCTGTTCCTTTGCAGTGTGACCTCCAAGCATCAGTTCTCAGATCAGTAATAACTACTTTCTTGTCAAAATCAGTGATATAAAAAATATTGCTATTTGTATTAGATTTCTTGAGTCATGTTGAGACTTCTTTAAGGAAAAGCAGTCATTGTATCCATCCTTTTAGGACATAAACTATTTTAGTATAATGTTACTTATGTGCCCAAACGTAAAACCAACTATAAACTCCCAGCACCTTTAGCTCTTCTAGTACTATAAGCCCAAAACAAGGGTACGAATTATACAACAATAAATCAATAAAATTTGAGTTAGATACAGATTGCCTACATTTTCTGTGCTAAATGATGATAGGATTTCCAATGAAATTAAAAAATAAAACTACTGTAAAAGCTTTTTGGTAGCTTGCACCATAAAGTCTCCTACACATGTACAGCTCTTCCCCTTGGCTCCAAAGCTTCAGCTGCACAGTAAGTCAGCTTCTGTCACTCTCTCTGCCCAGGAAGAAAGCATCAAGGTGGGGCCAATGCAGTAATAAAGATGGTGTCAGTCTTAATTACTCACTTGTGGCCAGAAAACATTTTTCCCTCAATGTGTCATTTGGCTTTGACAGGTTCTTAGACAGATTCTCTCTACCACCCTATCTTATATGTCTCACACCTTGATTATTTCAATATTCTGCTCACTGGTTTTTCTATTTCCAATCTCTCTACTTGAAAGCATCCTGTAGTATTTTCCAGTATTTTGAACCCCAGAACAGAGGAGTTCTCGCTTAGGATGGTTCAAATTATGAATTTTGACTTTACAATACTTTGTACATTGAGTAGGAACTGTCCATATAATTTGGAATTGGGAATTGTGATCTTTTCTAGTGCTGTGTGACACCAGATTCCTTCTCAGTGCCAGGCACTGCTGCAAAGACAGAAAGACATTGCACCAAGGCAACCACATGATTGTCAGGAGAAACAACGCACACTCTACTGTGTGTTGTGTTTCTAAGCTATGGTGTTCCATAGATGAAGTGCATTATATGCATTTGCAACTTGTGTTATTTGCAGTTTACAACATTAAGACATAGCCCTCATTTCTTCATCAGATCTTGCCCTCTCTGTTTCTCTCTCCTACTCATTCATCACATTCCTGTCACATAAATACCTGTCTGCCCTACTCATACAGCAAACATGTAGCACTTGCTTTTACTTGTTTTAATGCTGTACCTTTTCACTCAATGTCTTTCCTCCATCTCTTCATCTAAATTTTCCAGGATACTGGGCATGAAGTGGAGCTGCCCCAGGATACCTAAGCTTAAGACCGCATTAACAGCTGTTTAGATTTAAAAATTGTGCTTGCTTTATAGAGAACGCTGCATGTTTTCTCTACTCTAGGCATGCTGAGTTGCCCTGGGTAGACTGTATGACCATATATGTATATTACAATTCCACATAGATTTTTACATAATAAAGAATTTTGAAAAAGAAAATATAGCACAGTTAAAAACATACAGTTAGGATTCAGAGGGAATCAGATTCAAATTCTGTCTTTACCTCTGTAAGCTTAAGTATGCTACCTAAAATCTCTGCATTTTCCCATTTGCCAAGTGGATATTTGTGCCTACCTCACAGGAGTGCTAGGAAAGCTAAAGGAGATCATGGAGGTGAAGTGATTGGTACTTGTGAAACAGTCAGTGCATGGAGGTAATTTTTATTACTAATTTCTTGAGAGCTAGTTGATGCTTTATAAATGAGTGTTAATTTCCTTTCTTCCATATCCTAGAATTCTCAGTGACTTCTAAATTAACACAATAGCAGCCACAGTGGCAGGTTCGGAATGGCAAATTTCAGGGCATAATTTTCAGGGAGAAGGGATTCAGAGCCATGGGAGTTGCTGGGAAACAGAGGGATCTGGGGTCGCAAAAGCGTGGTCTTCTGCTCTGCTCTTGTCCTCTCCCCAGGAGCCTTACTGTGCAGGAATTGCTGGACTGTATGTTCTGCCAGTGCATGCATCTCAGGGATGAGCAAGTGAGTGTTAGGAATGGGCAAGAGAGGAGAGATTCCGTTTCGCTGTGGGAGCTGAGGAATGTCATTAATCTGCTTGTTCTGTCCATGGTCACAGCTCCGCACCCCATAGACTGCTAATGAGATCTTGCTCCTTCTCTGGAGACCTCAGCTTTCTCATCTGAAAAATGAAGAGGTTGGATCCGATGATCTCTAAGGGTCTCTTCTTAGCCAACAATCTAAGTTGAAGAAAAGCTTTTAGCAATTTAGAGGGAGCCCGCACAAAAGAGAAAAGTGAGAAAAATACTCCTTTCCAAGCTCTGTGTCTTTGTGTCTCACCCCATTGAACAGAATGGTCGATACAAAATGTGATTTCTGACTGAAGTGCAGCAAAGCACAAACAAAATGTTTAGAAAAAGAAACCACGATGTCCTTGGAATTCTCTTGGTTCTACTAGAACAAAACTACCGAAACCCTTTTTGTTTTAATCAGAAAAGTTAACTGTAAGCAATTACCATGATTGTCTCTGAGTGATATTTTGTACTCTTCCTGGTAGCCATATGTTTGGAAAACTACAGGGCCATTTCAAAATTATGGCAGAGCTTTGTAGCAGGTGTCAAAAATGATGGTGCTGTGAGGCTCAGTCTGATGATCTGCTTAAGGATGGTTACAAAAGGGTACAGGAAAAGGGAAAATGTACAGTGTCCTCCATGTTGTATGTTACAATTGCTGTGTCTGTCTACTGATTCTGAGGAAGTGGTTTGTTCAAGATATTAATCAACCCCCATCTTCATTTTCCATTTATGATCTTTCATTCGTTTCTCTTGCTTTACTCCAAATTTCTGTTGTGTTTTGCCTACACCACTGCAGTAGTTTCTTAACTGTTTTCTGCTCTCTAGTCCCTAACTTTCCATTCTATTTTACGTATTCTCAGAGTTCATTCCTAATGTTCAACAATGACGGTGTTTTTTCCCATTAAATCTGGAGTAATGTCAAAGTTGGTTAGAATTGAGGCATCTCTGTCATTGCAGGGTCAATCAACCTGTTTTACCTTCTCACTCCCCCTTCTTATCACATTTAGGCTGCAGTCAGTTTGGACTGCTCACTATTCCTGTGTTCCACTTTACCTTTTCTTTTTCCAGAATGCTCTTGCTCATGCTGTTCTTTCCTTTTCCTGTTTATTACTCTCTTGTGTCAACTCTGTCACCTCCAAACATCTTTTAGGCATACTCTTGGCTTCCTTGAAGATGCCCGTGAAGCCTAAGGCAAAGGCAATCCTCTGTCCTATGAGCCAACATTTGGTTTTGGTGGTTTCACTATTGTCTTTGATTGTAGTATAATTTAATGTTAATTAAGCTCTAAAACATCTTTTATACTCAATAAATATTGTTTCTAAAATTCAGTTTTCCTTCCCAGTCATCTTGTCAATTTTCTTCCTTGGTTTATGATAAAAATTGAAGTGGCAATGTATCATACTTGCTGTTCCTATTAAATTAACTCATTCTAGAACCTAGGTTTGGAAAGGGTGAGGATCATAGCAAATCACTCCTTCTTAAGGTCTGTAGGGTAGAATATCAGTTTGTAGATTTTTTTTTTTTAATTACCAGAAACGTAAGGAAAAGTTATTTTAGGAAATACTTCTTCTTTAACTCAGTTCCTCAAAAAAGCTCTTTTCTGACCAGTCCAACTAAACAGCCCAAATCCCTACCTACTCCAAGCTTATACCCTGACTTATTTTTCCTCAGAGCTTTAGTATCCCATAAAATAAAGCTCGTATTTATTTTCTTATTGCCTGCCTCTCTAACTAGAATGTACATTGCAGGAAGGCAGAAAATTTATTTTTATATTTATATTACCTAAACCTTGGTACAATATATAGGGGGTGATCAAAATACAGTATATGGTGAATGTTAAAACTTTAAGAAAAGTAA
Organism: Heterocephalus glaber; assembly: GCF_000247695.1. The sequence goes on along the minus strand of NW_004624853.1, from coordinate 1,369,755 downwards.
AAAGTAAGACATATGACCATCAATTTCCTTGGAATACTTCTCCTTTTGAACACACTTGTCCAGTCATTCTTGCCACTTTCTGATACACTTCTAGAAGTCCTCTTTCGAAAGTATCTTCATGTGATCAAAAATGTGAATTCTAGGGGCCAGGATTTAGCTCAGTGGTTCCAGCGCAGGCCTTGCAAGTACAAGGTTCTGAGTTCAATCCCTGGTACCCAAAAAAAAAAAAAAAAGTGAATTCTGCTGCCAAGTGCCAACCAACAGAAAGTCGGGCTTGTAAAATATTACAGTGTGTCCTCATCTACCTTATTCAACAAGTTGGGCACCATGCAACTTCTGCTCTTTCCAAAGTCAAAATGCCCATGAAAAGTAGATGTTTGAATCTATTCAGGATACAGAGGCAGGCACAACTAACACAAAACAGCTAACATCCTCAGAAAAGAAGACTTTCAGAACTGCTTCAGAAAGATGGGATAATTGTATTCAAAGTGAGGAGGAGTATTTTGAAGTGGCAATGTGTCTTTTGATGTAATACTTAAAAAATTAAATATTCAGCATATTGTTCAATCACGCCCATACATACTCTACATTTCTTGACTAAATAAACAAATCAGAAATTCTATTTGAGATTTTAAAGCCAGCTCTCCCTCAACCTATTTAATCATATGTATGTTGGGAAATACTATGTTCATGGAAATCTATTCTATATTCTTAAGTGAACTGAAAGGCGCAAATCAGAAATGAGAAAAGACTCATGAAGAATTATGCTCAAGTGACTATAAATTGTAATGGGGCAATACTAACCAATCTTAGAAAAGAAAATAAATACTTAGTGTCAAACAAAGAATTGAAGAAGTAGCTACCTGGTCAAACAGAAAACATTAGGAGATCTTTTAAGACTATTACCTCAGGGTAGATATTAGTGTTTGAGAATCCTGTATAGCCTCTCCCAGGGATAATTGGTAGTAATGTGTCACATATAAAATCGAATGCCAAATAAGTAAAAGCTATTAGTGTTTAGTAAAAATTAAAAGGATGGAAGAAAAGTGCACTCTAGAATAATCATGGTTAAACTGTCTTAAGTGATTATTGTACACTGAGTCAGTAAAACTATGTGAGCATTTAAAAATGCACTAGATGGCTTTATTTTCTTACTAACCACTGAGAATGTGTCACAGAAATTTCAAATTTCCAATTTGATGAATTTCCTACATCTCCTCCAACCCTGCCCCTGGAGACTCTGGCCCTTGGGCTCCTATTCAGATGAATCAGGAAATTTGTAGAGATTGTGTGCATCCTGACCTACCAAGGACTTAGTATACAGTGAAAATCTAGCTTGTGGCTAAACCTCAATCAGTAAGTACCATTTTTCTGAAATAGAAAAAGATGGCCAGTCATCCCATATCCCTCTTTAATCTCCCCTATTTACCATTTTTTCTGGGACTCCAAGCACACTCACTTCATGTATCCTAAAATGTTCCCATCAGTCATCTTGGCCCTTGTAAGGTCTGTGCTCTTTTCCTTCCTTTCTGTGCCAGTGCTCTGAATACTATAGTTTAAACAGATTAGAATGCTTCCTCCCACTCTTTCACACTCATTTGTCAGCTGCTTCTAAACATCTGCTCCTAAAATTCTGCAGAGAGTCAGAGGCTACAAACTACATAATCATCAAGTCCAATGACCTCCATTTACCTTGTAACCTCCTGGCCCCAGCTGCAGGGTTTGTCATATTGATCAGACCCTCTTTCTTTGAATCTGTGTCTGTTTCCTCTGTCCCAGTCTGCCATGTGCTTGCTTCTTCTCTTGGCTTACAGATGCAACCCTTCCCCGGAATATTGCCTTCAGCTCTTGTCTCCATTCATCACATACACTCTGCACAGGTGATTTCATCTCCTGAGCCCACTGTTTGCATGAAACTTTCAAATCTAAGGTATAGAAACATGGTTCAGATCTTGTCCAAACCTACCTTTTCCTTACACATATCTAACAGTTTCTTGAGGTTTTTAAATTTCCCTAATTAATACATGTTTTTACTACATATTTGTAGTACATAATGATTACCTTCATCATGAGGAGTTGGTACATGTATATAACACATCTTAATTCTTTTTACATCTTCCTCCCCTCCTTTCCTTCTCCTTCTCTAAATAATGCATTAAACTTATTTTGTGCAAATAAAATGCCTTTTCCCCCTAAAACCTGAAAATTATTTTTTGCTCCCTGATTTTCTATTTAAACTCCACACATCTGTTTTACAGGTTACTTGTTTTCAAAAACTGTAACTCCCTCACCTTTCTCTTTCCTGCACAGTTGAAGCTCTTATCATTTCTTGACCCAATTGCGGTAATAGCCTCCTAATTGGTCTCCATCTCTCTAGTTTATTTCATCCCTGTCACACTCTGGCTCAAGCTGTCCTACTTATTCTTGCCAGGTGCTGTCCTAGGACGCTCATCACAGCACTGGAGTGCTCCTTAGTCCTGCGCTTGCTCACCCTCTACCTTGAAAATGGGGTCTAAGGATTTTTGTCATCAGGGCAAACATGTGCAACATACCCCCACTTCATTTTAAAACACAGTAGTTCAATATTTTATTGCATAATATGTGCTTATTTTAGAAAATGTATGAAACAGATAAGCAACATAAAAGAAAATATCCTTACATTTCATTTTTCTTCCTTCACTGATTTCTCTGCTACTCTATTACGCTTTATCATTATAACCAAAGCAGGCCACGGGTCATTTCTAAATCCATGCGTGGCTTTCTGGTTTCCATGCATTTCATGTCATTTTCATCCCTCCATGACCAGCTGTTCTCTAGTCATTGAAACTTTCAGCCTTTGCCATCCATACAAAAGTCTGTTTTTCTGAGAAATATTCCCTGATCGATGAATCTCTGGTCATAGATTAGTGATGACATGGAAATCACTTTGAGCTTGAGAGTTATTTCTCCGATACATCTATTTTATATTCTGCTCTTTTCATAGTCATGTTACAATCAGTGTTTTTAGCCATGTACTTGCTGTATCCAAAAACTAAACCTCAAAATTATTCAGTGTGCCTTACTCTCTTTCTCCTAGATTTTCATCAGCCTTCAATTTTAGGAGTTGATAGCATAAATAGCAGCATCATGCTGTTTTCATGGAATATTGGGCTTAAAGAGAGGAGTTGGGAAATGGAAATTGAAGGAAAGAGACCAACCCTATCTTTCTAGGGGAGATAATGAATTTTCTAGTAGTTCTAGGAACAAAAATCTTTGACTGACTCTTTTCAAGAGTGTAACTCAAAGAGTGGGTCAGGGTGAATGTGTGAGAAGCCACAGTACTGGGAATGGTGGTGTCTGGTGTCCATCCCCTTTCCTTTCCAGTGCAATGAAACCACAGATGGGATCTCATCCCTGAGAGAGCTGGGTAGGATTCATCCAGCAGGGTGCAATGCCATGCAAGAGGCAGTGGTGGGAGGGAGTAGAGACTTGGAAAACCTAAGAGACCTTGCAGCAAGAGAAGGTAAACTTCCTCCTTGAAATGAGGAGCTTTGGTCTCTTGGTATTGAGTGATTGAAATTATTTCTACTTCCCTGCACATGGTTAAGTACCACTGCTGTATGGAAAAGCTCCCCTCTCTGAGGGCAACTGGATGGAGCCGGATTTGCATTTCGTAGAAGCCCTGCCAGAAATGCTTTCAGAATACAACTACAGTCATTCATTGGTTGGTTTGTTTTGTGTCCAAATGGGCATTTTAGAAGTTAGTGTAATTTAACACAGGGAAAGGTAGGAAAACAGTTTCTGTTAGTGTGAGAATCAGGGGACAGTGGGTTACACTGACTCAATGCTGGATGTGTGTGGGATGTTAGTAAATGATATAGAAGAGTTGAGAAGATTGAGGTGTTTACCACATTTCCTGTGATGGGAAGGAAGGACCTGATGTGAGGAAACAGCAGTGAAGGTGGGACCCGAATCGTACCTGAGTCTTGTTTAATTAACATGTCTGTTGGGCAACATGTTGGATCTAACTGGAGACCCAGTATATGTCTCTGTAATTCAGAGCAAAGGTCTAAACTACAGAGACAAATTAAGATTCATCAGAATGAAATGATGCCAAAGTCATGGAAATCTTTGAACTGGAGAAAGTAATTGTATGGAAAGGTAAAGGGCATCCTACATCAGGGGCATTTGAACATTAGAGAGAAAAAAAGAACATTTCGACATTAGAGAGAATGACCAGATACGAAGAGGAGAGAGCTTCGGAACTGGTCAGGGTACATGCAGACTGCATAAGAACTGAGACTTAGCAAGACGAGGGAAGCAGAAGAGAGTTTTAAAAATATATATGTTTACTCCGTTTTACTATTGAGAGTGTGCTGTGTGCCTCTACGTAATTCCCACAGTAACCCTGTGGGATTGATGTTAACATGCTCATAAAGGGAAGCAGTTGAGACTTAACAAAGGTAGACAAGAGGGACCTGAGTTGATTTTCTTTCACTTTACTCATGCTTAAATATTTATCCATCATTATTGATATCTGATATCCCAATTTCCTATGCTACTTTCAGGATAAAGTAGGCTGTAAGCTAATGGCAGGTGTTTTTCTGTTTCTATTATGAGCATCCCTAGAGTGGCACTGCTATCAGGGAGGGGAGCTGCTCACCAGGGAAGTGAGGTGATAATGGATTTACATCATTGTCCTCTGCCTGCACTTATCAAGAATTGAAGCTCCAGCCTTAGATTTGCACATATTAATATCCTCTTAACTGAGGGATGAAAGTTATCCCAAACTCCAGGGAGTTACAAATTAGAGCAGGGAGACAATGCTTGTTTACATGTCTAAATACTTGAACAACAAACAGATTGGCAGAGTGTTCTAGTGACGGATCTCTTTCTTCTTTTGTTTCACGGTTACTTTGAAATAATTAGAACTAAGACATCTTTTGGAGTTTCTTCCCAAAGAAAAACATGATTATATAGCAACCAGAAAAGAAGATCTAGGTGTAATCCATGTACTTATATCTTTCAGAAATTCTCTGCCCATACATAAGATACAGTGTTTTTTGTTTAGTTTGATTCTTTTTAAATTTTTTTCTTTAAAGAAACTTCACTCCATGTTTCAGCTCCTCTCCAGAAGAAGGCTGGAGGAAAGTATCTCTATTTTTGTGCAGTTCTCCTGGCTTTGAACTCGTCTGCTTCAGTCACCAGCCCTGTTGTGGTCATTTCCTATTCCTCATGGCAATCTCAAGCCCCTTAATTTAACTGCATCGAAGTCAAATTCAAATCCCAAGAATCGTGAGCAAAGCTGGACCATCACTAGGGAACAGCCGCACTCCTGCACCCGGAACCCCTTCCTCTTCCGTGGGCCTGTCTTGCCAGGCACACAGAAAGATGTGCAAGACTTTGCTGTCCTGGCCCCAGCCTTCTGTCCCTTCATTCTCCTCCCAGTCACCGCTGTCTCTGTGTCTCAGTTGCTTTTCTCATTACTGAGACAACACACCTGACAGCCAAAGTTAAAGGAGGAAAGGTTTATTTTGGCTTGCAGTTTGTAAAGGTTTCAGTCCATAGTCGACTGGCTCCGAGGCAGGGTGGCATGGCAGAGGGGCCTGGCAGAGGAGAAACAGTCCATGGCAGGCAGAAGGCAGCAAAAACAAGCCATGAGGGTTGATCTTCTTTTTACCCTTAATCCTACCCTGAACTATGCCAAACCAATCAGTGGACTAATTTAGTAATGACACACCCATGATCCCAGCATCACATACTCTAGATCTAGCCACCTCTGAAAACCATGACCACTTGAGGCTTTGGATGGACATCTAGACACAGACATAAACACTCTGTGTTCATCTGTCTTTCTGTCCATCTCTGTCACCCCCACGTTCTTCCTCACCCGCCCTTTCATTTTCCCTCTCCCTCTTTCCTCTCAACTCTGCGTTACCTCTTCCCAGGGGACACTTCAAAGTTTTCATCATGAAAGAAGGGTAAATCTATTTAGCTCAAGCACCACTTGCATTCAGTGTTGCTAAAATCCCTGGGGCACATGCTTTAAACTACCTCCTCAAAGAAAATGAGGCAGAGTAAAAAATAGAGAGCAAGGCACAAATGGATATATCAAGTTTATTTAGCCACATGTCTCACAGATTTTTAAAAATAACTATCATATCATATATGAGCCAAATATAACTATTCTATCAAATAACTATACAAATATAACCAACCTTAAGCTCTCTCACATAATTTTTTCTTCAGTCCTGTAATCACGTAGGGCATTTATTTCTCAATTTTATCCAATATTCTCCATTCTAAAATTCAAAAGGGAAACTGCAATTGACTCTGGTAAGTATTCGGTGGAAGTAATTATATTGTTAACTCATTATAGTCATCTCCCTTCCCTTCTTTCTTTTCTTTGATAACAAAACATTTTCATATTTTATGCCATGCTTTTATCTGTCCTTGACTTGTAATTCTGGGTGTATGTACTTTCTTTTCCTTCAAAGCAATGTTTATAGACCACCTGAAAATGTCACCACTTGAAGTCTTGCACCCTCTAATGAGAAGATACTTCCATTTTCTAGGAACTTTATAAAACCAAACCATGAAAATGAGGCAAGGAGTGCTATCCAAAAATAATTGATACAGTTAAATTAATCATTTTTGCTTTGTTTTCCTTTAATTCTCAAAATTGAAATTCAAAACTGATAGGAATGAGCAGTGACAACCTTAGAGACCAAATGGAATGTGAACATGCTTAGCATTTCATGAATTTTCCCTCAACATACCCTACTATTTTCTGTTGAACTGTCACATTTTCTATTTGTAGAAAAATATGCATCTCTGCAGTACTGCAGTTATGTTTTAATAGGATCAAAGAATCACAGAAAAATAAAGATGAAAGTAATTTTAAAGGTCACTGAATCTAATCTTGCAGCCACAAAGGAGCCACATCTGCCTGCTTCTGAGCAGTAGCAGGAAGCCATGCCTAAGGGATTCCAGTCACAGTGTGAAAGGAATCCGGCTTTTCCACTGAGCAGATAGGGATAAAAATCCTCACCTGCTACCTGATCATATTTTGAAACCCTTCTGAGCTGATGAAAATATTAATATGGCTAGTTTGTCCGTTGGTAAGGAATGAATAAAACATCCAGAAGGCAGTTGTCACGTAGTGCTTTTGCTGCTTTGGACAAATTTCTCTACTTTACACACTTCCCTTGCTCTCCATGGTAACCCATACCTTCAACTACACAGCATTTGTCTATTTGAAATCAACAATCATTTGATCATAAACCTTTATCTCCTCCAAGCCAATTAACTTTTCTCATTTTCAGTGACATCAGTCCTTTCTGATATGCCAGGTTTTCATATCATGCTGTCATTGTCTGATGGATGCTCTCCAGTTCCTAGCATCCCTCAACCTAGAAAGCCTTGTCCAGAATCACAGACAGTGCCCCACAAATAAGACTCACGGCTCCTCCAGGTGGGCATTGGCTTAATACTGCCAAACATTGCTCTTTCTTTGGTAGCGTACTTCCCCACATTTCTTTGAAAAAGTCTATGACCTGAATGTTCAAAACAGTGATGTTATTTTATGTCTTTCCCAGTAATTTCCTTATCTTGTGTTTGGCATACCATATTCTGAATTAGATTCTGAAATGCAGATGGAAAGAAGACCTTTTAAATGTGGCTGGTGATCTGGTCATAAAGGCCACTCTTAGTTCTAGACTGATGGAAATTATATCACACTTGATAGTCTTATTATAATTTCTCTACATTTAAATGGTTGCTCATTTTCTGAAAAGTCCTGGAAATCTACTTTTAATGTTCTAAGTATAAATTGAATATTTGGAAACTTTTGGAGGTTAATTTGTCATCTAAATGTATATTGAATCATCTAATTTCATGGACCTTGATCTAAAGTGATGAAAGACCCTTCTCCCTTTATCCATAGTATAATATAAGGAATCTGTGAACTGGGGAAATTGTATCCTCTGGAATCTTTACTTTCTACTTATTGCTGGATAAGAATAGGAAAAACTTTTAAATTTATTTCCTCCACTATTAAATGTATACATTTAACTGGAAGATTTTTTAAAGTCACTTTTACATGTAAGCATCTCTGATCCTGTGATTTCTCATACCAACCTCAAAGCTCTTACTAATGGCAGATCTACATTATATTCATTTTACACGGACTTGCCAGTTTGATTTTGAATACAATTCAGGTCCTGAAACATGGTACTCTGTTAGTATTGCCTCCAAAGATGAATGTTAAGTCAAATAAAGCTCTTTAAGATATTGGCAATCTTGACTCATAAAATGCATGGTGGTATGCCCATACCTCTGAACTTGAAGCATATAATTAAATGGAAAGTAGTCTCATGTTAGCATGGGAAGAAATCAGCTTGCTGGTAGGAAGGAAAGACTTTTTGCATTTTGGGTTCAATTGGTAATTTTACTATGGGAAACTTGAAGAACTATAGTGGTTAAAGGAGTAAAACATTGAATATCAAAACTGTTAATAATTATTCAATAAGGGAAGTTAGGAGGGCTCTAACTTCAAATGAAGAGATCTGAATAATTTGAGAGGATATCTGCCAAGGGTGATTATGACCTTTCACTAACACGAAAGAAGGCTAAGTAAACAAAGGCCATCAAGTCACACATATTGGGTATTATTTAAGGAAATGTCTCCTCATGAAGGCAATGATGTATTTAAAAGTGAGACATTTCTTTTATTTGTTCATATTTTAAGTGATTGCCTTGACAGAACTTTGAAGAAAAGAACATTTTCTATCCTACAGATTCAGCAACTGCCCTTAAATGTCTGATCTTGTCTCATTTCCACTAGAAACAACATTGGGATTTTATTCCATGGTGATTTACAAGTCAATGCTAGCTAAATTAATGACATTTGATTGTCACAGAATCTTGCAAGGCAGCCATTCAGTAATTATTTGTCATAATCTTCTGGTGAAGAAATTACTAATACCATTGCTTAATGAATCCTTTGCTTTTTGCCAGTGTACAGTGCTTAAAATCTATCTGTGGTCATGAAGAAAAGACTGTTTGTGCTATTCTTGGCAGGAAGCAAGGAGGCAGTCCCAAGACTCCTTATCTGCTTTTGTGATCAGTCATGGATTTCAAACATTAAGTTCTATGGCAACCCCAAGGGTCTTGTTGCTCCAAAGTCCAGCTGAATAATAGGATGATTATGTGTGATACATTTTTAATGTGCTATTCTAATCTCCAGAGATAGAAGTTAATAAATAACAAATTGGTCCAATTATAAAATTTCCCCTTCCAAAAAATATTTTGAACTTATTTAATATTCACTTGGAAGGCATATACAATATTCAAACTCAAAAATCATAAATGTGCTTTGCTAATTGTAAGAAAAATGCTATGTGATATAAATGAATACTCTGTACTTGGGCTAAAGGCAGTTGTTAGAAGATTTTTTTCAGCATTTTTGAACATCTCCCACTGGTTCTCTGCTCCTCCACTTTTAAGAGCCAATGGGCTCAATCAACTCTTTGAGCCTTCTTTGTCTATGTATATGAGGTAAAAAATTTTCTAGCTATACTATCAAGATGAGTGTAGTTATTGCTAAAGAAATGATACTATGATAACCATTATAGAATGCTTCTTTTATGTATTTTTTGTCCAAATGACTTGGTCATTATCAATTTAAACATTTTTCCTCACAGCAGTTCTATGATTTAGGTAGCATTATTTTTAACATCACCATTACACAGAGAAGGCAATTGGGGTACAAGATGTTGAATGACTTGCCCAAGACTACTCAACTGACAAAGGAGGAGCAATGACAAAGGAGGTTGAAACAGGTAGTCTGACTCCGGAGTCTGGGCTGTGGTCTCAGCTGCCTCTGCAAGCCATGCTACTAATATAGGACATAATCCTGGAATGAGGTCCATATTGATAACATTGAAGCCTCATACTTTGTCCTCTTCCCCCAGTGAGACTTCCGGTAGGATGCACATGTCCCTGTTTGAAGACTATTTTGAAGGAGTCTTGCAAGGGAAAAATCAACTGCAGCCCTTGGTGGGCTTAATGTCCTTTGCTGTGGTTACAGTTAAGGTGGACGGTGGTGGCTGTAATTGAAGAGTCTTCCTCAAGTTGTTCTGTCTCTGTTTCTTTGGGTCACTTCCCTCCCCATCTCCTTGAGACCCAGCCAGGCTGAAGGGGGCTCACCTGGCATCATCACATCCCTCTGTCTCTCATCCACACACACACCCCACACTCAGAGTTCTCCTGTCCTGCTTTACTTTTCTCTCCAGGACTCTTGCCAGACATTATTCCTATTTTTGTTGCCTCTCATTCATCTTAAAAGTAAACTTCATGAAGCCAGAAGTTTTGTCTGAATTATTGACTGTTATATTCCCTGTGGCATAGCAGTGATTGGCTAATGGGAGACACTTAGAACTACTGAGTGAATGAGTGAATAAATTATTTCTCTGGGATTAGTCAAATATAATGATTTCAAACCAATAAAAGTAAGAATATAAGACAAGGTGACTTATCTTAGTCAAATTCAAAGTATTAATAGTTTAAAATCCACTGTACATTTTCCACCAAGGGTAACCAGACAGTTGTACAAGAACAAGTCCCTTGTACAGTTGACAAAATGAATTAGGTGACTCCAAAATAAACCTCCTTTTGCTCAATAAACCATTTGTCTTTCAGATAATCTAGTTTGTCTTAGGGGATATAGTCTTTAGGTCTTAATAAGAAAATACCAGCCCACACCACAGCATGGTTTATTTGGTATTGTAAGAAAAATTGAAATCGAAATTTGAAATAATCATAACAACTGTTATTTGGCCAATTCATCCACTGGTATAGTCAGAGCCTGGCCCAAAACTTCTGTATAAAGTTCTCAGGGGCTGCCTGGGGCTTTGTCTAAGGAGCTTGTATGCAAGCTTCCTTTCATGGCAACTTTCACAAGAAGCCAACAGTTTTCTCTTTAAAGTGCGGAGGAGCTAACAGATTAAAGTACCATATGAGTACTCTGAATACTGATGAAATGTGCCATGGGGAAGAATGTTATTTTCAAGTTATATCAGTATATTTCAGATTTGTCATAATTGGAACTGCTTTTAAGCAAAATTGTAGAAGTTCCCCAAGCCTCCTTTTTACCTACACAGAAAATACAGCATCTGGAAATTTCAGTCTTTTATTTTCTGAAGGGTGACTTGACGGTGTGAATCTCTATCCAGATCAGGAGTCCAGAGGACACAGACCTGGCCCTCTCTAAGTAAGATTGGCAGTAGGTAGCACAAATTGTGAACTGAGCTAACAGAAGGGTAGTGGTTTGGGTTTCATTAAAGTAATGCTATGGCTGGTAAGGATGACATGTCAGATGTTTTATTTTAAAAACCAAACCATTTCAATAAATCATTTTTACAATTTTAAATACATTATATGGGAATAATACCAGTAGATGATATGTTTAAATGTGACACATCCTTTTGCTCCACTGCATCCTGTGTTTTATTGCATCCTTGTTTTATTTCCCTGAGATGTATTTATCAGATTATTTTTATGAGCTGACCCACATTTTAGTTTTCTTTATGCAGTCTTATTTACTGTTGCTATTACGCTTCTTTTATTGTTCCTTTTACATTTAGATTCAACCCACATGAATATTATCATAATATTGTTTCCTTTTGCACAAGCAAAAGAAGTCTCATCTTTTTTTTTTTTTTTTTGGTACGGAGGAGGATCGAACTCGGATCCTTGCTCTTGTACAGCAAGCGGCAAAACCACTGAGCTAAATCCCTGGCCCAGGAGTCTCATCTTTTAAATACCTTTGTCAGTGTAGTACAGTGAGAAGACAATATTCAGGATGCACTTGAGGCTCTTTAGCATAAGCAGGTCATCTGAAACAGCTGCATTATGTAAGATAATGTGTTGTATTTTAGAACATTTAAGGTTGAATCTCTTTACTGTGTGAATGCTGTACTGTTTTCTTCTCTCCCCTAACTCCCCCCTGTTCAACAGCAGACAAACCCGGGGAGCACTGAGTGAATCCGAAGACCCCGAAACAGGCTGTCTAACTGATAACAAGCCAACTTCTCGACACTTCTATCCTGTCGCCTTGCTACTTGTCAGCTCACACCTGCTAGTTGTGTGGCTTATTTTAAGTCTTGCATTGCTATTAGCCAAATACCAATAATTTTTATGTTGTGTTCCTTTCTTTTCTACCAATGACAATGGACTTTAAATTATGGGGGGAATGCTGTAATATTTCTACATTTTTCAAATTCACAGAATTAAAAAAAAAGAAGTTTGAATTGTGTTTTTGTTTTTCCTAAAAACTAAAAAACAAAACGTACTATGCATTCAGTGAATTATTTTGCTCTTTTGTTCATAGAAAAGTTTTCCCTCTGTGAATTAGCTCAAGAAGAATTTTTAAGTTACTGTGTTTGGACTAAAACAAAGACCAGAATCCTGAAAGCTTGAAGTTCTGAGCCTCCTGTTCCTCTTCCCATTAAATGTATGAAAGAAATTAAGATTGAATTTGCGCAAGTCCCTGAAACCCTGAGATGAATCCTAAGGACATGGGAGGTTACAGACTTTGTTTCCACTGTGCTAATAACATAGTTGCCATCAGTTGATACAAACTTCTGTTTGGTTCTTTAAATTAACTTGTTTGTTATTTTATTTCTTTGCTGTTCTTTACCCTTCTCTGTCGAATAACTTTATGGAGAGAATGCCTATTTATGTTTTGTAATTAAATTAACCTGTTTGTAACTATGGTTTGGGTTAATTTGGCCTTCAGAGTACTTTTCTGTTCTTTTTAACAAGGTCTCCTCTGTGTCATGATGCGTTGATTTTAGCACCTGTGACTTTTGTACTGTCCTTTCTTCCCTTACAAGCATTCTTCCTTTACAAAGCTGAGACTTGGACCAGGCTATTCAGAAAGCCATTTCCTCTCTTTGTTGCACAGCTAAAATAATGAAATGAAATAGAGATGAAACTTTCCTTTAAAAATCTATAGGGCCAGACTTAATAAATTAAATGCCTTACTCCTAGAACCTACATCCTTAGGGCTACATATAGATTTTAATGTGTTTTAAAGACTATGAAATTAATTTGTGGAAAAGTTATAGAAGGCAGATATATTTATGAAATTAAAGTGAAACTGTATTGTGGAGCAAATTATATTTAAAGAGTTTATTTAACCTTAAATGTCTGTGAGGAACAAAGAGACTTTAATGATCTCTTTCCGAAGGCAATAATGGTATTGGGCCTGGCCTAGGATTTAATTTTGTAAGATGTATCATCATTTGTGGAAAAAAATGTAGAGTTGAATCTTTGTTATTTTTACTTGGACTGTTGCTGCAACTCTGCATTGAACAAATAAAACATATTTATTTATTCTGTGTTTCATGAAGTTGTACTTTTTCCCTTCACCAGAGAAGGATGCCGCATAGAGAATGTACTGAAGAATATCAAATGCAGAAAGTATGCTTTCAACATGCTACAGCTGATGGCATTCCCCAAGTACTACAGACCTCCAGAGGGCACTTATGGAAAAGCTGACACCTAACTCTCCAACATGTAAATAAACAGGAACACAAATATGTTTCATTTGGAGAACATCCATTTTGGTCTTTTTTTACTTTTTTCATGGTTGCGAATTTGGGCGGGGTGCTCATGGTTGTTTAACCAAATCTAGGAATTACTTGATATTTTACATCAGACTGCTCATAAGGAAATTCATTTTTAAAATCTTATAAAAGATTGTCATTTCTAATTCTAAGTTACTATGTGCTGATTCTCTGTGGTTTCATTTTAGAAAGGGTCAGTCCCATCCGTGAAATATTTATATGAATGTCACACTAAGAAAACATGATCAGAGATGAGGCCTTCCCTACAAAATGAAGGGAAGAGAGTTCACCAAATCACAGCCTTGATCACAGACAATCTTAGAGCCTATTTGTGGGATTTGTGAAATATTTATTTAACAAATTGAAACCAGGTAAAGTTAACTGATGACACTGACTTCTGAAGCAGGGTGCAGGGATGCTTGGAAAGACCTTTGTTGTTCTGTCCAGATGTGACTCCACCTCTAAATATATTTCAAAACCATGATATCTTTTCAAAACTCTGCCTGGGATTGTGTGACCCAGCTGTGCAAGTGGCAGAACAGAAAGTTCAATGTACAAAAAGTACAATGCACAAAACACTGTGAGGAACTGAATTTACGAGGCCATGGAAGGAGGACAGTCTGTAGTTGCCCCAAATGAGATCTCCATCACTTGAACTTTATGCAGTGAAGTTCGTGAAAGTAGGATGTTTTAAGATGTTTTCTAGCAGTCCCCTTTGCGTAAGTATGCAGTCTAGCATAGGTTGGTATGCACAAATAAATCTTTAAGATATATGCAACCATATCTATTGATGACACAATAATTTCTGTTTGCCTGAATTTTTAATTTGTCCTTTCTCAGAAAAATCATATCATTTATAAGTTTTCTAAAATTATGAATCAGTAGTTTCCTTAGAGATCATCTTGATTAATATTATTCCAAAAATGGGTAAATTTAGGCTGATCACCTGGTTAGAAAGTGCAGAATGATTAAAATCTCTTCTCACTCTACTTACTGTAGTAAGAAGGCTTGCCCATCTCCAAATTGTTATGTTGAATATGTATGAAAATTAAGGGAGAAAACTAGTAAGTTTAAAAAGAAATTAGGATTTTTTTCACTGAAATTGAAGTTCAGAGTATGAGTCTGAACAAATGAGACCTATTTTTCCCAAATGTTAAGAACTTATTCTTTCTCCTTTTTCTTCGGGGGCCTGTGCTATCTAGAGCATAACTTCTTTGGAAGTTCTGGATGCTACAACCAAGAGATATTGGTGGTATTAGGAGACTTTCCATAGCAAATGTGATAGTTCCTTGCCTAAAATGCCTGTTGTAATAAGGATTTCAAAGAGATCTCTAGCACCATGTTGACCTTTTCAAATTTGATGCTACAAATTTAAGATAACCTTTTGTGGACTCTTGCACTAGAATTATCAATCGATTATTTCAGCTAATGACATATGTGTATTATTGAAGCAGTTGCCAAACTCTTTACAGCCTTTTTAATAAAAACAGGCTGTACATTTGGGATCTATTTATGGAAAAATTATCTTGGTATTCTAAGCTCTACCTCATTCTTCATTTCAGTGATTAAATATAATCTTTGAATTGTTTGATTTTATTTTAAAATGGTAGGGTTTGTGGTTATATTAATTATCTCTTTTGATTTAAGATAAAGAGTTTGGGATGACAGAGGTCTCCTTGAAAAGTTATGAGGCTTCTTGTAATATATCGAATAGAATCCTCAGTTGCAAGAGATCAATCTCAAGTGATTTATCACCATATAAGTATTTTATCAACAGCTATTTTGTTTATATTTTTAAAAGCAAAACTTCAACTCAAATTTAGAAAAAATAATTATTAGCTAGAAAATAAACAACAGTAGGGTTTTTAGAAGACATTTTAGAAGACATTTCATAGATTCTTGACTTTTTTTTTTCAAATAAATACTAAGAAGTCTCAAAGGGTGAAGCTTACTGCGTATAAATGCATGTGAATTTTCATTCATTATTAGCATAATCACCAGCATTTCCTTATAACAAGTCTATATTGTTTATACTTCTAAGAGTAGATTTCACCAAGAAAATTCACGTTTCATACACAACATTTTTGTTCTTTTCCTGAGATACACTTCAAATATCCTTGGACAGCCACTTCACTATTTCTGATTATAAAGGTTTCTGAATCAAATGTTGAACAAATTTTATAGTCTCTCTTGTGTAAATACAGCCACAGTCATGCTTTTCTGTCTACATTTTCATTTTTAAAATATGTAAGCATATTTGCAGAGATCATTTTGAGCCAAAAAATGAACCAAGAAAATGATAGTTCCAAACAGTATAGTTTATTTCACTTCATTTTTCCCCTCAAATATGTCTTTTCCTTCTACCAGCACCAAGTGCAGGTAGCAATTCTGCATTTACACCACCTGGGTGGTGGTAGTGGGGTAATTAAAGACATTGAAAGGCGTCACCCTGATTATGATTGACCCAATGACAAAAGGTTCGTGCCTGGGAAACATTCCCCCAAACAGTTACCAATATAATTTTGAAAAACTTGATTGAAGCAGACTCATACTTATGTGCCATGTTTTGTTTATTTCTCATGAGGTGAGTTCTTTTTTCTTATAAATATAACCTCCAGTTTTATCTACATGCTGCCCAACTTTTTGCTGCAGATTGTTTGGTCAGTTCCATAATCCAGTATATCACAGAAACCATTTGATCCAGGTGATTAAAGATATTTTAATATCCACCACCCCATTTAGGCCAGTAGTCCATGTCATTAATTGCCAATTATTTATTTGTAAGACTAAAACCTCTTCTGAAAAACTATGAACACTTAAAAGCTACTACTGGGTAGAGAACACTTCCCTGTTTACCCCCTAAGTAAAATAAGACAGGTGGAAAAGGAAAAACGAAAAGAAAAGAGGATATTTGTGCAGAGTTATGCTTTTCTTCCCAAGCAAACCAAATCATCCCTATGTAAAGGCTGATGCTGCGTAAAGAGGGATGATTGCAATGGTATGGTGGAACTTGTCTTGCTGACTCATGAAAGCTGATCTTTAAATTTTCAAGAGCTTTGTTAGCTGCTTGTTATACACTAACATGATCAAATATTAAATTATGAAATACAGTAAGATGGATTTTATGAAAAGTAAAGGTGATGAGCAAAGATTACCACTTTCTAGTCATTTTACTAAATTTTAGTGTTTACTCATGTCCTGCAGTGTAGTTGTGTCTTTTATATTTTACCATATATCATTGATGCTACAGTGCTACCATGAAGATCTTCTTCCTATTTCCACATTCAGGAATATCACATCATAGCTTGAAATCTGCATCTGTGGGAAATGCAAATGCTGCAAATTACCACGTGTAATTCCTGAAAATCCAGTTGTTAACATTTACCACCATAGAGCTGAATTCCACCATCACATTTTCTCCCCAAAATAACAAATCATTGGAAGCAGGATTATTAAAATTATTTTCAAAATAATCAGTCATTTTCAAATGGCTATCGGTTTTGTTTGTGTGTTTACCCTCTCATGGACTCCTAGCAGGCAGCAGGCATATTAAATGTTTGACATTGTATTCATAATTAAATTATTATATTATGGAGATTAATTTAAAAACCTGTCTCTAAGTGACATGTTGCAAGAAGAATCTTAGCAATGCAGTCTTAGTATAAGCAATAACACAAGACTAAATTCAGGGAAATGTTAACCTAATCAATGTATGACTGAAAATGTGCTTTAGCATCAATTTTGAAGCTTATAATTTTGGCATTTTCTAAATGTAGGAAGAATAGTAACATATTACTATGCTCAGATTCTAATAAATATAGCTCAATTGAAAAACACCACAGATGTTGTTCATGTTTGATTTCCAAGCAGTATGGTGTATCATTTTACTTTAATGTACAGGACACATTTGTAATCTTTTAGGAAATAGATTAACTTTCACCACAGATCAAAGAATTTGGTTGGAGAGAAGTTGTGATCAGCATTTATGGAAGGAAGCAAACATACTGAGCACAAAACATGGCTAAAAGTTGGAAGCTTTACAAATTATGCATTACTGAAAAGAATAATTTGCTAAGAATTTGTGTAGCTGATTTGACAATTTTAGCATAAATTCACATTCATATCTCCCAGCTGCAATCTGCATAAGCTGCTACACTTTTACCATCATATTTATGTTTTGTAGTTTTGTAAGTTCTCGATGTATTGCATCTTTTGTTTCCCTGACAGTTTGAAGTTAGAACTTTATACTCACACATATGCCGTTTATAGCAAAACTTCCTTTAAAAATAGGAGAATAAATAATGTTTTAGATAAAATATTACAGGCCAAATAGGTAAAGATTTGAAGAATAGAAATTTGCATTTTTTATTTCCCCTGGTACACACATTTATTGTTCTTTGAAATTTATTTTTAAGCAAATAAGACAGCCTAAAACATTTCTGATTTATAAGAAAATATCATGTCTCACCATTAGTAACAAAAAGAAAGGAAAAATTTATAAGATAATATTAACACAAGGGCCAGGGATTTAGCTCAGTGGTTCCGCCCCCTGCCTCACAAGCATAAGGTCCTGAGTTCAATCCCTGGTAACAACAACAAAAAAAGAGATAATATTAACACAATAAGGTACATGCAATTAGGCTTGCTGAGCTTAAGTTGTTCAAGCATACTTAGAATTTTAAATTATAAAACGAAAACAAGCTTACAATTGAGGTACCCCAAGAGCATGAATATCAGGGAAAAGAAGAAATGATCTTGCCTGATAAACCTTATATAATAGTATATATACAAGTAAAATATATCTTTTTTGGGGAGTATTGGGGATTGAACTCAGGATCTTCTGCTTCCGAGGCAGGCGGCAGCACCACTGAGCTAAATCCCCTGACCCTAAAATATATCTTTTTAATAAATACAACTACTTAGAAAGAAGGGCTTGCCCCTTCACACTCATAGTATGAATGTTTTTACAATATTCCTAAAATCATCTAAATTATTTCCAGGTCATAAAAGGGCATGATCTGGGCCGGGGATTTAGCTCAGTGTTTCTGTCGCCTGCCTCGCAAGTGCAAGGTCCTGAGTTCGATCGCTGGTACCAAAAGCAAAAAAAAGGGCATGATCCAACAACCCATCTTTAATGATCATTATTTATATAATTCTTGAGATGCTTTTATATCACTCTCAACATTAGGAAATATCTCATATTAAAATATTTCATATTTCCAAAAGACAGAGTACATGTGCCTATAGCTGTGTGGACACTCATTTCACTGCACACATACAAACCTTTGTACAAATAGCTTCTTATATAACAATTTTATTATTTCATTTAACTAACATTGAATTTTCAGATTTTTGTGGTACTCATCCAAAAGGTTGACTTTTGTTTTCTTTTTATGCTATGTATATTCTGGAATAACCAATAATGTGTACTTCCAGGAAATGGGCCACAGATAGATTAGATCATTGGCACTTGAAGAAATATCATTTTTGTTTTATTGTTCTGTGTAAACCATATCCATTGTACACTGTGTGTATATTTTTCTTTAAATAAATATGATTTTATTTTTTATGTGTATGTCTCTCCATATTATGCAGTTATTTTCATTTTCATCAATCTAATTTAAACATTAATTAAAATATCAGAAGTGTAACTTAATATATCAGAAAGAATATATTGATTTCTGATGAACACAATCAAAGTTCCAATTTTACATCCATACTAGGTCAGTTTCTTTTCCACTGGCACAAGGTACTTTCTAGCATTGTTCTGTGGAGATAAATTCAACTGCAACTTTCAAAAAAAAAAAAATCAAGAACCGGGTATTAGTGCTCCGACAATGAGAAAGTCATTGATCTTTCTTGTCAAGTTTGTACGTAAAGTTATTTGAATGCAGCAAGATAATTTTTCCTTGTGGACTGCTTAGATCTGATCATGTATGATTCATTAGAAGAGTTCATTGTAGAAGGCAAATTCCAAACAATCGTAATGAGATCTTATTGCAAAGCGTTAAGTAAGTGAGTCCCCAGTGCATGTGTAATGTCCTAACCTGTCTTTCTAGAGCTGAACAGGAAAGATGCGGGAGATGGTCCCAATGTGAAAGGATACACACTGACTTAGAGCAAATGCTGCCCACAATTGAAGCAGAGGGGGCAGAGTGAACGAAGTATTAGTGCTGTTATCTTAAACAGCCACGCGAGGGCTCCTTGAGTGTTAGAAGACAGTGACTTTCTCACTCAAAATCAGAACAGGACAAGGGACTCAGAAAGTTTGTTCTGGAGCTATATTTGGTTTCACCAGAGAAAGAATTCAAAAGGGTAAGTGGATAGAATTGGAGATTGTCCAGCCAATGGCTGTTCTGAGTCAAAGTAGCCACATGAGCATGATTCTCTGGTTTTTTCCACTCTGTCCATATAAAACAACAAGCACCGAGCTATCTGTTCTCTCAGTGATTTTGATGAATAACCATGATTTGAAGACAATTCTTTTAATAAATTTTAAGTCAAAAAAGGAAGAGACGAGAGGAAACCACATTTAGATAGAACACCAGGAACATGGTATTACACTGTTAAAAGTTATACTCCATCTTCTAATCTAATCCATATCACTTTATTTTTCTCCATAGTCCCTACCTAGTTTTAAAATTTAGTAAGATCAGTGACAATAGTAGCCTTTCTCATTTAGGATGATGACTTCCTTTTTCTTCATACAACTGACTGTAAACCACTGCTGCTCTGATAGCTCACTCCTGACACTGAGTCCGAGGCATACTTCTAACACTCCCCATTCTTTTCCAACCATTATATTTTCCACTACTCCCTCTGCTTCCTTTATACATTTCTTGCATTTAAGAATTGCCCAGAAGATTAGGATTGGTATTCTCCTTAGCTTAGGCACCATGCTCTATCTTGAGGTCTACAACTATTATTCCTAAGGGGAAATTCCAGCACAGGGCTAAGGAATGCGGGTTTTGAGTCAGTATGCCAGCAAATAAATCTCAGTTCCCCTACTTATGATGTGTGCACATATGCCAAGTTATCAGTATTTCTATGTCTTCACATTCTGATCTATACCACGGGGGCAATCATTTGATTTCCTATTTCTTGGTAAAAAGTTAAGTGACAAAAGATATGTATCATCTTTTGTCCAGTGCCTTGTGTGCAAAAGATTCACTTTCTTGCTGGTACTCGGCAAAAGTCTCACTATATTTTTTACTAATGCAGCTCCAGTACTCAAAATAGAAGAACTAGAACTCCAAAGACTACGTCTCCCTTATATGCATCTTCTGTTACTCCTATAATTATACTTCCATCCAAACTAAGTGAAGTCCAATAATTAATGAATTCTAAAGTTTGGTTCAGTGTCTTTCTTAAGGTTTATTTTCTTTCCATTCCTTGTAGTTTTGTCCCCAATAAAAATACACAGTAGGAGTCTGTGGGCACGGTGAATATCCGTTACATACATATGCATGTGGATACGTATACACACACACACACACACACACACACACACACACACGTATCTCTTTCAAGTTTTCTCCTGAACTCTTTCCTTTTGTCCCAGCATCCTCAAAATATTCAAGGTTAAGCTCATATGCCCTTTATTCCAAATTGATCATCCTATATCACTGTAAATGAAACTGATCTTCTTTATTATATTTCTATATTACACCTGACATAATTCATTCATTTATTTGTTCTCTTATTCAGCAGATGGTTTTGAGCATCTGTGTAGTTAGTATTGAGTTAGTTCCAGGGCATTCAGGGATAGATGAGAGGTATGGTTCTTTTATTCATGGACGTTACAGTCCAGTCTATTGAGGGAAGCAAACAAAAAGAAAAGTAACTAAATGACAAATAATTATTCATTATCATGTATGATATGAGGTAAATTATCTAGGAGTTTTGACAGAGTCTCAGTGTTGGTCAGGAGTTACTTGCTCTGACAGGGTGGTCAGAACTAATCTCTCTGAGGAGATATAATTTAGATGACCTATAAGGAAAGAATCCAATCTAAAGAAGGGAGGGCCTCACAGAGGGACACTGGTGGGGTGCACTGGATGGGCCCTATGCATAGTAGGAGGCTGGGAAAGAGGTGAAAGTAGAGTTACCAAAATCTCTTAGATCATAAAAATGAATTCATAATTTACTTGATGTGCAGTAGGAAGCAAGGGCAAAGTTCCAAGAAGGGAACTAAGTGATGTAGTTTATGTTTTTAAAATATCATTCTAGGTACTGTGCAGATAATGCATTATAGGGAATCAAAACTAAAAGTGGTGAGGAAGTTGGAAGAGTATTGCAATACAGTGAGAGACAGCACTGGCTTGGACTGGGGTTGAAACAGTACCAATGAAGAGCAGAAGGAAGATTGTCAGAAAGCTCGGAGAGTAAGAGAGGAAAGTCTTGTTGATGTGTGGGAGCTGGGCTTGGTGAGAGGAAGCAGATATTTAAGTTGAATTTTATTTCCCTGACTAGAGTGAGAAAATGTGGTAGTGACATGTAAAAGTATTAACTCAATTATTTGGGTTTGGCCCTAAGTAGGCTCGGCCACCTCTGACTCATGCTATCCAAGCAGAAAGTCAAGCATATTCATCACTGTGAATCTCGAGTGCAGAGTAGACACTAAAGGGAGAGTAATAATGTGCACTGGTCAGCGTGTGTCCGTGATTAAAACCACTTCAATAGTACACCACTTGATCAAAAAGTACAAAATCTTAAACTGCTTGAACAAAAGGGCAATTATTGACTCATAAGCTGAAAAGTAACAAGAGTTGAGCTTTAGGTGCATCAGCTTCAGGATGTCTAAATGAAAGTATCAGTTTTCTCTCTTTGTCACTCTCTCTTTCTACCTCTCTGTCATCTCCTGATGTCCATCCCTTCCCTTTGTCTGTGAGAGAGACACAGAGAAAGAGAGAGAGAGAGAGAGAGAGAGAGAGAGAGAGAGAGAGAGAGAGAGAGAGAGGATCTTTGGTTGCACCTTCCTGACTGGCTCTATATGCTGCATTGAATCAAAATGTGTGCATTTCAGTCATTTCGACTTCAGAGAAGACCAGAAGTCACATGATGCCAGCTCTGGTGAATAAGGTGATGATGACTCTCATGATGTTTTTCAAACCTGCATTCAGTAGCAGCCTTCACCATGTTTCCTGTCACGCTTCATTAGGACACAACAGAGGACTTCCACACCTGCTTCAGAAAGTGGCATTAATGATCAGATAGTCCTCCCAAGCAAGGAGGACTCTTTTGAGGGGGGTTAATGGCAATGTGTCCTTTATTGTCATCGTTTTTTTCTCAGTTTAAACATTCACTCTGTTTTTATCACCCCTTTTAGGTCTATAAACCTTGTTGTGTGGGTTTCAATTTTACCTGTGTTTTCCAAGGTCTTAGTGTCATTTTTCAGAAAGTCCCTGCCACTTCAGGCTTATACAGGAGTTTCAGTTCGTGTCTCCCTTGGAAAAAAGAATTTTTTTCAGAAACAAGATGGATCCCTAGATAGACTCTGCTCTGCACCATGACCTGGAAGGACCCTCTCCCGAGTCAGCCTTGGCCGCCTCTCTCCCGCTCTGTGGCCTGTGAAGTGGGGCACATGGAGCGACAGCTCTGGATCAGGATACTTGACTGTGAAGCTGCATTTTATTTAGGGTTATATTCTAACATTGACTAACAAGAGGAAAATGAAAGTAATCTCACTGTGAAATGAATGTGACTGAGAAAACGACCATAACACTACCATGAGAGACAGGAGATCTAATGGTGTCTTGTTTTCCTCTAACCATGAATCAGTCAATGAGCTCTTCTTTTCCACTTTCTAATGTGTAACCTAAAGATAGTGTAATGCTCCAGGAACAAATAGTGAATCCACTTCAATTCAAGGATTTTCTAAAACAAACACTGCCTCTAAAATATGCTTTGATTTCAGAGGTCTTGTCATATTACTAGGGCAAAGTATTAGCTTGAGTTTTATAAAGAAAAATAAAATATAATATAAATGTCCCTTTACCTTTTCATTTAATGGTTTTAAGTTAGAAATATACTCTAAGATAATATTTGCTGTCTCTCATGACACATTGTACAACTTGCCATTTACTCAATGAGTTATTTAATTGTTGAATGTGGGGAAAGACTGCATATTCGTAATTTTTTAAATTCAGTGAAAACTCCATAAACTAAAAGAATACGTGAGTTTAACAAAGTTGCAGAACACAATACCAATATATAAATACATATATACAAAAATCAGTTGTATTTTACTTTTTCTACCAAAAATCATTTGAAAATTTGAAAGAAAGACAAAAGTACCATTTATAAACATGCGAAAGTAAATCAGGGAAGAAAATGATAGTTTTCAAAATAAATCTAACTGGAAAAATTTGATGTTTATTTACAAATAATAAACACCCACTAATACTTCATATCTTATAAAACAATTCACTCAAAATTTAAATGTAAAACACAAAACTATAAAACTTCTAGAAGAAAACATAAGATATACATGGATATTGAATAAGGGGAAGATATACCATTATCAAAGATAAGATATCATATATGTGTTGCATCAAAACTCACCAAATTGTACATTTCAATTTAAAATAAAAGAAAAATTAATATCAGTCTTGCAAAAGTTCCCACAAAGAATCGAAAAATGTGTAATGATTTCCATTGTGTTTTAGGAGACCAGTTTAATCTTGATTATAATGTCTTACAAAGAATATTATAAGAAAGGAAAAGCATTAACATAAATACAAATCTTTTATAAGAAATATTAGCAGCTGAATTAACTGAATATAAAAGCATGTACCACAACAATTTAAGTTTATTGCAGAAATGCTAATTTTGTGTAACATTCATATGTGAAACAATATAATTCATTGCATTTAAAGAAAATATTGTACAATCATATGGTTATCTCAGTAGATGCCCCAAAGTAGTAGATGGTGGAATTTAATACTCATTCATGATAAACATTCTTTGGAAACTAGAAGGACACTTCTTTCATTGGACAAGGAGTGTCTGGAAAATTTATACCACACTGAAAGGTGAAATATTCATATTAGAGATCTAGAAAAATATTCTTTCTGCATTTTAGTACTAGATGTTCTGATCAGTAAAATAAGAAAAAAAATTCAGTGGAATAAAATTGTTATGGACAGGCAACATAATTTTTAAATAGAATTTTTAAAGAAAGATACAATACTAAAATTAATAAATTTATTTCTCTGAATATGAGAGAAACATTGAAATAGGAATTGAATATGAAAGAAATGTTACTGCATGTGAGAGTAGGGTTGATAAAGAAATTCTATTTCCATATATTGTACTTATATATGAAAAATTAGAAAATGCAATTAAAATCTGCAATATATACAAGCATAGAACTTCAAATGAAACAATTTTAAAATTTACGAATTTTAAGGCAAAATGTTGTTAAGTATCAGTAAGGGAAGTTATAGAATATCTGAAAAGATAGATGGAGGATGTACCATTATCAGAGATCGTAAGGCACAGTATAATAAACATGCCATGTTTTCCAAAATTGAACCATAGGTTCAATGCAATCCCAAAGTTGACAGGCTGATTTTAAATGTGTATGGAAGTAACAAATGTATTGATAAATTAAGGCAACCTTGAAGAAGAACAAATCTTATATAAAGACTTAATCTAAAGGTACAATAATTAAGTATTAATGCAACTTTTGATGAAAACAACAATATAGAATTAAAAGTACAGAAACCAAGCCACGCATATATGGTCACCTGATTTATAATAAGTGTGTTGCAAAGTAGTAGGGAGAAATATATATATTCTTTAAATAGTTCAAGAGGAATTGAATATTCATAGGTTGACTCTTGCCTTGCTTCACATGAAACAAACAAAAAACCTTCCAAAAATAATAGTTGA
Organism: Heterocephalus glaber; assembly: GCF_000247695.1. The sequence goes on along the minus strand of NW_004624853.1, from coordinate 1,344,250 downwards.
CATAAAATATTAAAGATTCTATATAATAATTCATACCTGTATGACCACTAGTTGGTAAAGATCTTGCAAACAGAATGCAGTGGTGTCTGCACTAAAGTGAAGAATATCTTTTTAACAGACTACAAAAGCACAAACCGCAGAACATAATATTAGCAAAACATAATTATTTTGAAATGAAGAGTTCTACATAGCAAAGGACACCATTAAGAGATTTTAAAAGTTCTCTGTGTAAGTGAAGGTGTTAAAGTAATTATAATCAGCAAAATACATATATCTGGAGTTTGTAACTAATTCTCATTCATTGTTAGAAAAAAACAAAATAAAAACAGATCATTCTGTTAGAAGGCAAAACTTGAGCAATCACTTTACAAAAGAAGATACCCAACCGCTTGCAGAACTTAATACTTAGGCATTTGGCAAATTCAAATCCATCCCATCTACACCTCCCAGGCTCTGCTGTGCCCTGCCCCTTGGGGTGTCCTATGTCCCCGGGATTCCATGTCTCCCTGTGGCTTAGCTGAAGCAGTGCTGGGTCTCCTGGGGAAATGGTGCCTTGTCTATCCAGAGCTGTCAAATCCTGTGCCTGGCTGGAAGTGAGGTATAACCTCCAAGAAAATCAGTGCCTTGGATGAGCAGATGCACATCCAATGGTTAAGCCTACACATGTCAAGGAAACAGCATAGGCTGAACTGAGATCCCCACCATACAGGAAGAACAATTGTAGTACCTGTCCTCTACAGGATTAACCTCCAGGAATCTGAGCACTCCTCCCCTGGGTTGTGCAGTCATGGCTATATTTCTGTCTGCCTTCCAAGAGGGCACATATGACAGCAGCATCCTGCCTTTCCAGAATGTACCTCACTTGACAGAGTCTGGGGCAGTGCTGTGACCTACCATCCCATGGTTCAGGGTCACCACCACACAACACCACATCCCCTGGCATCCCAATTTCCAATGTGCCATATTGGTTCTGGCTCATGAATTGCAGGTCTACTCTGCTCCTAGGCCCCAAACTCCAAAGCACCTGTTCTTCCCCAGAGACAGGCCAGTGCTTTGTCCTGCTCCCCAGAATCACAGCTGCAGCACACACCTGGCCAGAGCTGCTGTCACAGAGTCACAGACCCTGGCTTTCTGGAAATTCTGTCTCCAAATTAGCCTCAAAAAGTGAACCTGCTCTCCAAGACCTAGGGTTCATGAGACCTTGGTTCTGCAGCTTCTCTGAGCTCTTTCACTGGAACCCACTATTTTTGAAGCTTCCTGTGGTACACGTGGAAAAACACCAAGAGAGATCCCAAGATAAGACTCCTCAATGTGTGGAAAATAATACAAAGATGGATGCAAAAGCCTTTGCCACTCAAGTCCCTCTCAGAATCACTGAGTCTTAGATACTGAAGCTAGGTCTTATGAACTCACCCAGTTATGAAGAAAAAAAAAGAGTCAATATAGCCCATTGGACTTTGGGGGCATTGTTTGTTGTTGTTGTTGTTGTTGTTGTTGTTGTTGTTGTTATTTTTGGTACCGGGGATCGAACTGGGGACCTTACACTTGCAAGGCAGGGGGTGGAACCACTGGACTAAATCCCCAGCCCTGGGATATTGTTAAATAAGTGCATATTCACCTATGTGAGTTCCAGAAGAGGAAGAGACCAAGATAAGGACACCAAGCTTATTTAATAAAACGGTTTGCTGAAAACTTCCCATCTTGGAAGAAATCTAGGGGTCCATATCCGTGAAATGATAGTCCAAAAAGATGTTTCACATTCACAAAGGTATTTGAAGCAGATCCAACCCAAGGAGGTCCTCTCCAAGACACAATATAAATCAATTGTCAGCAAAGACAGAGAGAGAACGTTGAAGTCAGCAATAGAAAAGTGTGAAGACACTTATAAGGGGGTCCTCATTAGACTATAATTAGATAAGAAAAATTCTTCCAGGCCAGGAAACAATGAGATGATATTGAAAGTGCTGAAGGAAAAAAATCTACCAGCTAAGAATACTTATTTATAGCAAAGTTGTCCTTCAGAAATGAAGAAGAAATAATGCCTTTCTCAGGAAAACAGAAGTTGAAGGAATTAATCACCACTAGATCTACCGTACAAGAAATGTAAGGTAATTCTTCAAGTGGAAATGAAAGGATACTAATTACTGACATGGAACTATATGCAAGCATAAAATTCACCAGTAAAGCTAAATATATGATAAAATCAAGTATATCCCAATATTGTTATGGTGCTATGTAAACTATATATGATATTTCAGAATAAAACAGTAAAAAGTAATGATAACTACAATAAGCTGTGGAGAAATCCATAATATAAAAAGATGTGAATTGTGACTTCAAAATTGTAGGAAGGAGGAAAAAAATCTATGGAGTTTTTGTACATGACTGAAGTTAATATCTGTGTAAAATAGTCTATTATAACTATATTTTATGTTTATCTTGTGGTAACTGCAAATCAAAGATGCATAGCATATACACAAACAACAGAGAGAAAGAAAAAATAACTTAGCAACAGAGCAAATTATAAAATCACAAACAAAATTTCAAAAGGAAGAAAAAAGGAATACAAGATCTACAAAAACATTGCAGTAATAAGTCCTTATCTATAAATAACTATTTTGAATATAAATGGATTAAATTCTCTAATCAAAAGGCATAGATCTTGTATTAAAAAACAAGATCTGACTACAAGAGACCCACTTTAGCTTTAAGGACATACGTAAATTGAGAGTTAAGGGATGAAAGTAGATTTTCCCATTTAACCTTTTCTAGTGCACATAGAACCTTTTCCAGGACAGACCATATAGGAGGCTACAAAACAATCTTAAGAAATTTAAGAAGATTTAAATCATATCAAGTATATTTTCAACCATAATGTTATGAAACTACAAATCAATAACAGTAGGAATTTTGGAAAATTTATTAAGTATGTGGAAATTAACATATTCCTGAACAACCAATTGGTCATATTAGAAGCCAAGAGGAAAATTGCAAAAATATCCAAATATAAACAACAATATCAACACAACACATCAAAACATGCAAGTACAGAAAACAAGGACACAAAGGGGAAGATTTAAAAAAAAAAAAACCTATATTACCAAAAAAGAAAAGATTTCAAATAAATTTTCTAACAGCCTCAAAGAGCTAGTAAAAGAAGATCAAAGTAATCCCAAAGTTAATAGAAGAAAGGACAAAGTAAAGATCAGAACATAAGTAAACACTTAAAGTAGGAAAAAAAATTGAAGAAAATGATAAGGCTATGTGTTCCTTTTTTGAAAAAATAATCAATAAACTTACTTAGAGTTTACAAAAAAAAAAAAGACTCAAATGTATAAAATCAGAAATAAGCTTTCCCAAGAGCAATGGTGTGCACTAGTCATCCCAATATGTTAGGTGACAGATGCCGGAAGATCCTGAGTTCCAGCTCAGCCTGCACTGAGCTAAATCCCTGGCCCCTAAGAAACTGAATATTTGAAACGTGTGTTACAAAGTAGAGATGCTCACACTTGCCACTTCTAGTCAACACAGAGCTGAAAGTTGTATCAAGAACACTTAGAGAAAAAGAAAAAGAAAAGGTACCACATTGAAAAAGAAAAAAGAATGTCTATTAGTAGAAGACATGATCCAATATGTAGAAAAACCACAGAGCACACAAGTACACACACACACACACAACAACAACAACAACAACAACAACTACCAGATCCAATGAACAAAATCTGTAAAGTTACAGGATAAAGAATTAACAGATGAAAACCTATGGTATTTCTATATAGTAATAATAACTTACCTGAAAAATAAAGAAAATTTTCCTATTTACAAAAGGATAAAAACATACCTAGTAAACATTTAACCAAGGAGATGAAGGACATGTCCATGAAAACCATAAAACATTCATAAAATAATTGAAGAGAACATAAGTAAATGGAAAAATAATCCATTCTTATGGATCAGAAGGATGTACAATTGGAATCTCTATCAGAATCTCAATGATATTCTTCATAGAAATAGAAAACAATAATCATGTAGAACCACTATAGATCCCAAATGGCCAAAATAATTCTGAAAATAACTGGAGGCATCACACCTCTTGATTTGAAAATATATTGCAAATCTATAGTGATCTGACAGTATGGCACTGATATAAAAATAGACACATAGATGAATGGAACAGAATAGAAAGGGCATAAATAAGTTTGAGCACATATAGTAAATTTTCATTAGGAGCACCCAAAAGATAACATGTCATTCAGCTTTCCATAACTTGGACAAAATACCTGAGCAAATCACCATAAACCAAGTAAGTCTTTATTCTAGTTTATGGATTCCAAGTTTCTTTTTTTATCTATGATTTCTTGTTCCTATTGCTTTGTGTTGCTGTGTAATAAATATGGCAGAACCACATGACAAAGGAGATCTATTGACCTCACGACACCTGGGAAACAAGAGCAGATAGGAAAGGGCCAGGGTCCAAACATCTCCTTCAGTGGCACACCCCCCCAAAGATCTAACTCCCATTAACTAGGTCGCACCTCTTAAAGGGTCCATCATGACCCAGGATAAACTGAAGACCAAAGCTGTAATTTGTGGGCCTGTGGGATACATCCAGATCAAACCTAGAGCAGAAACAATGGAAATAATAATTTTTTAAATCAAAAGTACTGGAAAAATTGGAATTACAAATACAAAAGGATAAAATTTGGGCTCTAATTTTATATTAGACACACACACACACACACACACATACACACAACTCAAAATTAACAAAAAATCTAAATGTAAGACTTAAAACTATAAAAACCCTCAAAGAAAAAACATAGACAAAAACCTTCTTGACATTGGCCTTCACAATAATTTGCTGGAATCATACCAAAAGCTCAGACTACAAAAGGCAAACATAAATTAATTAAACTACAGGAAATTTTAAAACTTTTGAATAGCAAAGGATACAAACCAACAAAAATGAAAAGGCGAGTAGAGATTTGGAAAAATATTATCAGGCTGTGTATTAGATAAGTAGTTAATATCCAAGATTTATAAAATCTCATACAACTCAATAGCAGGAAAATATAAAACTCAATTAAAAATGAGCAGAAGACATCAGCAGACATTTTTTTCTAAAGATGACTGAGAAAAATGACCAATAGGTACATGAAAAGGTGCACGGCATCCCTAATAATCAGGGAAATACAAATGAAAACAACTATGATATATCACCTCCCACATGTTAGGGTACCTATTATCAAAAATACAAGCGATAGTAAGTGTTAGCAAGGATGTAAAGTGAAAAGAACCCTCATACATTGTTACTTGGAAGATAGGCTGATACAGCCCTTGTGTAAGCAATACGGAAATTCTAAAGAAATAAAAGAGTACTAATATATGACTCATTTATCCCTCTTCTGTTTATATAGCCAAAGGAAATTAAACTCCTTTTGAAAACATTTACACTCCCATGCTTCTTGAAGCATTGATCATGTTAACCAAGCTATGGAAACAGCCTCAGTCTTTATTGGCTGATAGATAGATACATATTCAGCTTTTCCACAGGAAGAAATTCTGCCATTTGCCATAACATACGTAGACCCAGAAGACACTGAATTAAGTGACATAAGCCAGACAAAGAAGAAATATACTATTTCACATTATCTATTACACAGTTTGGTCCTCATTTACATTTTCAGTTTCTCACACCAGTGAAACTATTCAGTATTTACACATGTGTGTCCTATTTATTTCACTTAAGAGTATGGCCTCCATGTACATCCATTTAGCTATAAGTGTCTCTAGTTTATCGTTCTTCAGAGCTGAGTAATACTCCATTTTATAAAAAAAAATCTTCTTTATCCAGTGACCAGTTGATGGGCACTTGGGCTGTTTCCAAGCTTTAGCTATTACAAACTGTGCCACTATAAACATGGGTGCACATATATCGCTGTGGTATGATTCTTTTAATTCTTTTGGGAAGATACCCAGTAGGGGAAAAGCTGGGACCTCTAATCCTAGTTTTTTGAAGAAT